>JAQIYA010001065.1:0-14782 GCA_034699355.1 Microtritia minima | reverse complement strand
TTTTATTATATTGTTATTGGTTTAGTTTCAATGAATAGTCTTATTAATTACAATACATTATACGCGATATATAAGTTATGTCAAAATATAATGGGCACTTGTTTTCAAATATATCATTGTTTTTTATTTGAAACAAATTCAATGTATACTTTGTGAGAAATTATGCTACAATAAGGCTTTTAAATTTATTATTGAGAAACGTGTACAATGAGTGGATGATTGGGTCCGTCCCAGCGATACGTGCATTGAATTGTTGCGCAACAAATCGTAATTGTTTTGCGATTCATTTCAGATTAAGCATAAAACAATTTTTAACAAAAAATTGCTTTCATAAGTGAAAGTGAAGTTAACTTTGAAATTGAAAACTGACTCATTTAATGCACAATTATTATTGCATTGCAAGCCTTGACGGGAGGTCTCCACTGATTATTTTGTTATTAGTTTGACAAATATTTCTGAATTTAAGAGGCATAAAAAATGTCACCGAAAAAATAATTTACTCTCATTCTTGATATTTTCGGGTCAGAGAGTTCGTCAGCGAAAATGGTTTGAAAAACATATACAAATTACACCTCTTCTAAAGTTAACCCAATATCAAATAAAAAGTGTCATTCCTTTGCTGCCTTGAAAGTAGGATCAAAATAATAAAAAAACATAATTACGGCACACCATTAAAAGTGTTGGCATAATTGAAAACTCGAACCGATATTCTTCTACACTCATTACATTTATGCGTTACAAATAAAGATGTAGTTATTGAGAAACGTTGGTTTGAAATGAACAAAAATATGAAGACTCGGTCCGTTAGAGATGGCATCCTGTCATTGAGGAGCGATGCGAGACAAGGGATTTCGCACTACCGGAAGATTCGATTCCGACTCACTAAACAATACATACAGTATTGTTTTGAGGACCGCTAACTCTATCATTAATCTGACTAAATATTTAACTTGTAAACAATAAGTTCAACTATTCGGAGGTCCGTGTAGTTGTAACTCAGAACCAAAGGTTTAATCTCAAACTCATGCAATAGTTGATTGAGTTTAACTTGAATTCTTCACCATTACATACCTTAATAAATCTTTATTAGATTCACTATAAATAATAAGCTTATTATTAGTAATATATGTTTATTAATAAATTTTTTAATTGTAATAAAACTTTAAAATGATTTTGTTTTATTAAAGCACTTTAGACTAAAAGTTTTCAGTTTTAAAATAAATATCATTATAAGAATGTTATACTAGCCTTATCTATAACTGTAAAAAATTAAAAAACATATAAAAAAGTTTAGTAATAAAAAATAATTAAAATTTTGAAATATAATCGCTTTAATTAATTGAACGCAATTAATACAATTAGCAATTATTATTTTTATTCAAATAAAAATAGTATACTTTATAACTTTTATATAAGTTACTTACATATTAATTAAACTCATTATATTTAATTACTAATCTATTGTATACCTTCCGTCTGTAAAAGATAAAATTATTAAAATAAATTATTTATAGGTAGCATAAAAAATCTGGCAGTTTTCAATTATAATTTAAGTTTCCGCAAACATTTAACTTATGTTTTGTACTTCCATTGCATGATTCATTTTGCATCTGACTTTGACTAAAACACAAAAGTGTGCATTTATGCTGAAACGGATTTTAACGGATTTTGTGCTGCAAAAGCAAGCTTATGAATTTGAAATGTCCGAACTTGATTGCAAACATGGTAAATGTGTTTCACATGTCAACCATTTACATGATTAATATGATAAAATTGTGAAAGATCGACATCTTGTCCACTACTTTCATTAGAAAGATAAACATATTTATATTTTACAATTATATTGATGTACAGCTCGTTTTATAACTTGACTCCTCTTTACATCAAAAACTAGTTTTAGACTTAAATGAAAATGCAAGTTAAGCTATATATAAATTCGGAGTTTATATATAAAGTTTATTTAGTTTTATATAGAGTTTTATTTTTACAAAGTTATTATTAATGCTTATCAATTTAATGCACTTAACTTTAAAATTTATTTTGTTTACAATTGAGACACAAGTTATAAAACGCGAAGACATAAATATATAATGTATACCTAAAAATATTTAATTAGGAGAATTTTTTCCTTATATAATTCACTTGATATACTTCACCCTCCCTTACCCTCCCTCACCCTCATCCCTGACAAAAGAGAGAAAGGCCGCCAAATAGTACCCATTTTGGTATACAAATTTGGCATCAAAGAAGTGCTTTAAGTTGAACATTGATTGCCAGTTTAATTTGACAATTGTAAATAAGGCATGTATGCCTGAATGTTAAACAAAAATTAAACAATTGCTGATAAACGGATGATTTGCTAGTATATTCTGAACAATAAATAGTGTACATTTATATAAATTTGTACAGTAGACAAATATTTGAGTATTGTTTAAAAATTAGTTTAAGAATTTTTTTTAATTTTAAGAAAAAAAGTTCAACAATATTTTTGTTGCAAATGAAGCAAAAATTTGATAACGCGAAGCGAACGCTTCAATTCAAATAAGAAAGTTAAAGACAATCAAAATTAGAATTCTAATTCCAATTCCAATTCCAATTCTAAACACATCTATTGAACAATATTGTATAATCTCGTAATTAAATAGTTATATTATGATCAAAAAGAACTTAATTAACTAATAATAGTAACTCTTATCTTTAATTTGAATATACATTCAACTATAACAATGAAATTGTTAGCGCGTTCTAGTCATAGAAATTGTAGGCAACGATTTAAAGAGCGGCTCTAATTTAGTTAATAAGACAAATGCGAATTTGCATAAGCATTAATTGAATTGTTGAGGCAGTGTCCGACTGAGTGTCCGACTGCGAACTCACCCTAATTGATCAGCGAATTGGTGATCACACAATGAGCACTTGATGTTGGCGTCCGATGAAGACGATGATGGATGAACGTCCTCGTAGTTGCTATTTTGATTGTTCAGTGGCTTCGAGTTTAATGCTGAGCCGCCGCTCGACTCGACCGAAACAGCTTTACCGCTGTTGAGAGAGTTGGTTAAACCAAAAAGTCTATTTGGCGATAGTGCGCCAAAAAGTGGACCACAAGTGGCGGGCAATGATGGCAATGATGGCACAGCGCTCCCAAACAGATCGCCTAATAGTGATCCTGCAAAACATATAGACTCATAAACATATAAGCTTAAAATACATGACTATTAGCTAAACATGATTGTCGGTGATTGTGCCTTATTTAGCGAGGCGTGCGTCTGTCACAGCCTTTGGCCAACAGGTGGTTGCTCTCCCATCCACTTATTAAGTGCGATATTTTTAGGCATTATCTCCAAAAAAGTAATTTAAGTCAGGAGCACAACACAATACAAGTCGGTACCCGTCGGAGCGAAAGGCGTGGCCTAACATGTCTATTATGTTTTTTATTGTGATTGACAGTGTCCTAACCGTCAACGCTCTCAATCCATTTATGCATTGCGTCGCCGATAACTTTCTTTGCTCAGCAATTATCTTAATTTTTAGCTCATTTATTTTTATCGATTTGAATATTTATTGATTTCTTTGATTTAAGCTTATTTCACACTTGGACTCATTTATTATTAAATGAGTGAGAAAATAGTTGGGCTAAAGTGAGCATTAAATAATTAATTAGAATCAAATTTATAATTTCTCAAACACAAGTACAGATCACTACTTTGAGAAATCAATGGAAGGTCTTTAATGAAAATGCCGGCAATGAAGTACCGATAATGTTACTGAAGGCGATTGTTTCACATTTCACACATATTTCGTACAATGTGTGCTATAATTCCGTAATTTTTATGAAATATTATTTATTCATTTTCATAGATACAGAAAAATGCTTTTCGATTCAATTTAATATAATATAGGTTAAAATTGAATTTTCTTATTCAAATATCTATTGAAACAAATGACAATATGCTAAACTAAAAAAAACTCGTCTTATGGCGGGAATATATGATGTCTAGAAAAACTAGAAAAAAGTAATGGACATTTGTTGTATTGTAATGAATTCAATTAATGCTAGTTTTGGATTACTTAAACGCATGAAGCTATTTATTGAAATCACTCATTGACTATTTAATATGCCGTTATTATATTATTACTGCATTAAAGAGGGCCAATGGCTTTGTATGAAGTTATTTCATGCTATTATATATCAATATATTATAAATTACAGCTCACTCTAGACACGCATCTTTACATTTGATTCATCAATCTATCAATATATAAGAAAGATTAAGAGCGAAATCAACAAAAAAATTTTTGCATTAGATTTATATATATTATTTTTTTATAAGTTATGTATTTTTGGAAAATTTGAGAGCATATAAAAAGTAATTGATAATTATATGTTATTAAATGGTTAAAAGTGGGTGAGATTATATTATTTTTCATTAGATCGTGAAATAGCTTCACCATTAATGAGCATTTGATACGCGTTAAGCATACTTGTAATCAAATAACTTTTAAATTTAACTACAATTTTAATATGAAAAAAAATTTAAACCGAAGACACTTAACAGTGAACTTAAAATAGTCTAAAGTTATATCGATTTTGAGTAAATTTTTATAATTTATATTATAAAAAGAGTGTTAAAGATATAAATAGATTTAAAAAATCATAGATAAAGGAGTGTCTTATCTAAAAAATGAAACCAAACAAGAATTTAATATGCAGTATAAATGACGAAAATAATAACATAATTATGATTATCAAAGACTGCTAGTTTTCAGTCATAGCGTCGCATAGATAGCCATTGATAGTCGTCATCTCGAGCATCAATCTATATATAGCTAATTATAGGAACACAACGTATTGCAGTGACGCGCGTGAGTGTTGTGTACGAGTGTGTCATTTGTACATCACTGGAAGGCTAAGAGTCAGTGGTTTTCTAGATTTTGAGGTCGAGTGTTGACTGCAGGCATGGGACGTGCAACTTGTTTCTCAAGGAGTGGCGCGATCATCATCTCGATCCTCATCCCAACGCTTAGCCAACTCGTTAGAAAACAAGTTGCCGGCAGTTCGCGTCTCGCATTTCGCTTAACTATAACACTATTATAGCATTTTTCATATAAAAAAAATTGAAATATACTTGTGTCCCAAAGGCATAAAACTCTATATAAAGCGAAAAAGTCGCTTATGAATCGGCGTGTTTGCCAAATGGGTCAGAAGAAAACTTATTAAGACTGGCGTGAAGGTAACGAAAATGCTAGCTTAATGAAGAGTGTAAGAGTGGGACGCCTTATATCGCCGTTCGCATAGTGTTGCCACGCGTACAGCTCTGCTTTACAATTTTAGCTCGCATTTTGTAAAAAGTTTGACAAAAATGCTGACATTAGCCGACAATAAAATTTTTAAGAAGAGTTTTCTCCCAATTCTTCATTGATATGAATTTCAAATATAAAAGCAGAGCGTCAGCCTTTTGGCTGACCAGCTGTTGGCAGCGCTAGTTTCACGGCTTACATCACAATCACCACAATTAATATGATAATTACAAAGAGTTTAATGAAAGCGCTCTCAGCGCTTATTGTCATGACGTTTGCGTTTTCGCATATGTCCGGTATGACCGCCTTCGTGTCCGGTTTCCCCCGTCGGGCGGGACAGACACAACACAAGCCTCGAAAAGGCAGAAATTTGTTATTCAAAATTAATATAATTTAAGGCCCATAACGGTATAAATGAAAATGGACTGAAAGCGATGGATAAGCATCATTAAATTTGAACAGCGCGTTGCATGCAATTTATTTGTTTAGCCTCAGATTGAGACTCTCTCACCTTCCGCTTTATCTCTCTTGCCATATGGATCTTCATGGATTAACAGTATTTCCGTCGAGAACAATTGAAGTTCGCTGCCTTTGTTCACTTCGCGTGTCAGTTCAATGTACAGCTACAAATAACAATAATAATCATCATTTTAAAGGTGCGCACGGAGTAATGAGTTTCGGCATTGATTTCAATACTGCATTAATTAAAACTAACTGTGCTTTCATTTACTGCTACTTTTCAAAACTAATTTCTCATTAAATTTGCACTTTTATAAGAAAATAGTGACTATTGAAGAAAAAAAATAAATGTTACAAAAAAACACAAATAGCTAATACTTTAACAATTAATGATTGAGCAAAGAAGCCAAGATTTTCTGATTAATTAATGTTCTCAAAGTTTTCATTTTACAAATTCAACTAAAATATGCTATCCATAGGTGATGTATGCCGTGCGGCAAAAGCAATGCTTAAAGATTTCAATGTTAACGTTAATATACATACTGTGAAGATAAATAACTGAATGAAAAGTGAAAATTAATGGTATATAGGAATATATAACTTATATAATTTTAAAGAGTTTCAAATTGGGTCACTCATAAAGATTTAACTAAAGAGCGATACAACAAAATGCATATTCAAACATGTATAACAGTGCACCGCTATATCTGTCAGAAATAAATAGGAAGAAGTAAGAAAAAAGAAGGCTAAAAGAATCATTAATAATAAAAATATATTCAACAAAATAATAATTAAGAAGAACTGTGCGGTCGAGTAATTAAATGCATTCGGCTATTATTAATTTGCCATTACATTATTACACTCATTTTATCCACATTTCGAGTCTCGCAAAATCTTTCTTTTTCTTTTATTTAATTGTTAAAAACATTTTACGTGAAAACACTGATTTGATACGAGAATCTGGATTTTATAAATAAAGTTATTTATTTTATTATATTCTAGCATAACATAAATTAAAACAAGATTGTGTATAAATAGTTACCATTTCTAAATTCAATTTCAGTGCGACTCTCATAGACTGCCATTAAATGGTTTTACCTTTTTCTTAATCATTAAATAAAACAACAAAAGATATAATCTTAAGCGTACAATTTCGTTAAAAATAAGTATAATTTACTATATGTCAGAATTTAATTTAATCGCATAATAAATAAACACTTATCAACAAGATTTGATTTTAATAATTAAAAAAACAAGATCTCTCTCAAAAACTGATTATAAGTCTATATTTACAGTTATGCGCTCAATTAATTAATTTACATTTTCATATTAGAATTTTGCAATTAGAATGAAGTGCCAGAATTATAAAGACAATGACCTAAACTTGAAAATATATTAATTATGGTTCGTTATTAAAAACAAAAAAATGCCGCCATTCTATCACAAGACCTTTGAATATCATATCGAAATTAATGTGTGGCAAAAATCTAACACAATTCCTAAAGTTATCATAAATATTAAGTAAAACAATAAAAGTTGTTATTTTATAGTTAAATTTTTCAGAGCAATCTGGGGAATGAATGAATGACCTTTTTTGAAGGAGAAAAGTAAAAAAAAGACTATATTTTGCGCAAAAATAACACTGAAATAAGTGTTAGCTCTGATACACAGGTAATTGCTGCTCATCTTTGGCAGAAACAAAATTGGCCGCAAACGAGACTTGAGGTAACTTATAATAAAACATTGAGGTATCATCTCTTTATGCCATCTGCTTCTAAGTTTGTAAAATAATTTCAGTTTTCAGCTCATAAGACAGGAAGTGATTAACGCAAACAGTGGTATGACAAGTGAAAGAAGAAGATTCATTTAACAATTGATGACAAGCGAGATCACAATATTTTTACTCTCCAAGACAATAACCGCGAGAAATGAGTAGATTTGCAGTTATATGATTGCATAACGTTTGAGTGGTGTGATACGCATGAGATGAAGGCTGATTATTATGTTGGCTGCGAACCACTGCCAACACTGCGAACCACTCGAAAGCACTCCGCCTTTGCCAGAGGCAGAGATCGCTGCAGTTTCTCGTCAAGCGATCTGACGATCTGACGCTTTCTAGTGATCTGAACACAACTAAAATCATATTTAAATCAAATGATTTTCGTGTGTCACTATTTGAGCTCATTTTTGTGCACTACAAAAGTTGACTGACCAGAGCTCAGTGATCACTTAATGACTTTAAGTATGCATGCATTCGTAACACTTGCGGTACACTTTGAGATCATTTATGAAAAATAGTAATAAAATTTGAAAGATGAGCCCTAGTTTTGTTAAGATTGACGAACATTAATGACAGCTATAGTCGTTATTTTGCTAAATATTTCAAAGCAAAGTATTTGCAGATCTCATCGGTGTTACCACTATTGAAAATACAAGTTTGTCAATACTTAAATTATTCTCCTATTTGTGAAAATAAAAACAAAATTTACTTTAATAATTATATAAATATTTGGTATAAATTTAAAATTTTAGCTCTTTATAAGTTTAATTTGAAATATCAATATAATTGGCTTAAAGTAAAATAAAGTTTTCTAAAATATGCGAAATGCGTTTCAAAAGTTATTAATAAATTAAGTCAATCGTCGTTATTTGCAAAACTTTTTGTTTTAATTTTTTCATAAAAATCCTAAATTCTATATGTTATTAGTGACTCACCTTTTAAATAATTATATTTATATATAACTTGAATATTTAAAAATCTCATTAACAGTGTTTTTAATCATCATTTAACTAAAATATATAAAGAGCTCACATTTTCTTTATCAAAGAAAACATTGACTCGAGAGTATGAAAAATTGCACGCATTGCTAACTTATCATAGTTTCGAAAAAGAGTAAAAAAGTGTGTCATCTCATAATCGTTAATGTGGTATATCAGATGAAAAGTGTCGAAAAGAGGTGCAGAAGTACTGTTATAGCAAACAATTACTATATTTGAACGTCATTTGGGCGTTAAATAACTCTCACAACTATTTATTCGCCAAACCATATCCAAAGCGATAATTAAGTTAATAATGTGTGCGCGTGTTATGTAAGAGTTACAGACATAAAGAGACATAACTCATAAACAAACTAAGGGTAACTAACTTTAACAAATTTCATAAAACATTAAAACATCTTTTTGCTATTTATCATTAAAATCCCTGTTAGGTATGCATGAATGTTATCTTCCTATTTAAATATTTTTAACTTTGAAGCAAAAACATAAAAATTTAAGCCGAAAATAAAGCCTGACATTAATAAACAATATTAATAAAGCTTCTTTGCTAAATAGCATATCTATGCGTATTTTTAGTTTAGCTTCCTTTTCCATTTCAGACACCACTTAAAATATTTTGTTTTTCTTTCTCATCGGTATCAAGATTTGGTGATACGTATAGATTGAGTATATCGAGTGAACAAACTGACGAGTGAGCGAGTTAGTCGAGAGAGAGAGAGAGAGAGAGAGAGAGGCATCATAACGGCCAACACCCTTAATTGGGATCATCTAATGTTAATTCGGTTTATTTCTTCTTCTGTATGTGTCACGATAATTATGGTGCGCAACGTTTTTATTTTGTTTGCATGATATATTCAATGTTTGTGTATATTTTGAAATAAAATGCTTCGTTGGCCTGAGGGTGAAATCTCTGTTTTAATTTAGATAAAATAATTATTTTAACTTAAGTTTTAGAAGTTTTTATTTTAAAATAGATTTTTGATTAAAATGGATTAAAACAAAAAAGTAGAGTATAATTGTTTTAAAAACATATCGGAATAATTGTTTTGTTGCATAAATAAATAGCATTTGAGAAAATCAAAGGTAATTAATTATCAGGTGATGCGCATAAGAAAGCAATTGACCTCATAATAGTCAACTTAATATTAGCTGAATTTCTTGTATATAAAACTTTTATTATAAATGAAAAACAAAATAATGCCAACCATTTGGGTGTGCAAAAGAGATGCGATATGATAATAACTAATTTCGCACTAATCTAAATTTGTCCGAGAAATACAAAAAATAAAAGGTTATTAAACCCAAGTCCAAATAAACGCATTAATCTTTTTCTTAAATTTAAGTGTTTTTATCTAAATTCATATTTCTATGCAATATTTAATAATCATATGCAAAAGAGCTTTCAAATAAAATAGTAGATTCAAGATTATATTTTAGTTTTAATATAATACATAAAGTTAACACGGCTTCAAATTTAGTTAATAACAAATTTAATTGCATAGTATATAAACTTCAATTTTTAAAATTAAATTTATTATATTTTTATTTTAAATAAATAGTTATTATTAATATGTTTGAGAAAAACAAAATATTTTAAACTAAATTATTAAAATTCTTAGTTTCCTCTATATAGAGTGCTTATGCTTTAATTATTTAACAAAATTAATTTCAATAAAATTATACTATTATCTATTATTTTATTTTATTTTAATTTATCGCTAAATTTAAACTGACTTTTTTAGTAAATCATATTTTTTATTTTTATTAATTATTTAATAGTTAAAACTCTGTAAAACTCTTTCATCAAAGAGAGTGTCAAATCAATAAAGAGAATTATTTTTATTTATAATTAGGTGAAATTTATTAAATATATTGTTATTAATAACATTAAACCTTTACTTAATATTTTACTTATTCAATTAACCAAATTTCACAATGCGTTTTGCATAGTCGATAGAATAAAAGCATATATAGAAAGTTTAAGCTAATACTAAGGAAAGCATAATAATCCTGTGCCTAACATTGATGGATGAGTTGGAATAAGTAGGAAAACTTTAATTATAGTTTTAAACATAGAACTATAATGATATGTCTCTCTAATGCAAAGTGTAAATGAATAATAATATACATTAAAAAAAGATAATTTTTTGGTCATAAAAATATTTTAAATAATCATGTAATTTCTTTAATTACAAGGACATAACAAATTAATTACTTGATTTATTGCCCAAAATGATTTAAATAAGTAGATGTTAAAAAGTATAATTATAACAGTCTCTGATCGTTAACACTCGTTCTAAATAAGTAATAAAAAATATTAGTGGTCTCAGCAAAGTTGCTAACAAAAGGTTTAACGGGACTAAAAAAATTATAAGCAACAAAATTACATATAAATATTTTATTTATGTTGGGATAAAGAACTGGCGCCATGAGAGCTAAATTAATGATTTAATATATTTATAATAACTTAAATCGCATCCATAAATAAAAAAGAATATTCCTTTAGTTGCTTAACTCACTTTTGAATATTTAAAAACAGTTCATTTAAATAATATTAAGAAAAACAGCCTTCAAAACATTCTCAACAATTACTCAAAATGTAACAATAAAAAAATTAAAAAGTCCGAGAAATGGCAAAGATTTGTGGCAAAGATTTCGATCCACCCGTTGAAATGATTGTGCACTTATCGACCCGTTTTCGCAATGCAAGTATCTTTTATGACAAACATACTTAATATAAAGGAAGATTGATAATGCATCGCATACCGTAAAACTTTTTAATTCTTATCTTATTAAAAAATGAAGGCAAAAGCAAAAAATTAAGACTTTCACTAAATTACAGCCACTACTTCTAGTCTTAATTACTTCGCTTCAATCGTTTTGCCACCGAAAATCGTTTGCGCAGCGATTCTTTTAATTAAAGAAAGAAAAAATGAGTGAATGAATTTCTAGAGTAATGCCATATTAGTTTTGTTTTTCCATTTCTTTTTTCCATTGATAAGCTGTATTTTTAAACACCATTTCTGATGATTAGTGTGATATGTTGCGCCCGAGCGAGCAAAAGGCTCAAGGCGAGCATATCGGCTATAGCGAGCATAGAGCAGATCGAGTATATCGATGGGTGAAATTGATTTGCACTCTTTTGCTTATATAATAAGTTTGTCAGTCTATGGCAAAGCAATTCAAACGATTAGGCATGAGATTCAATGAGACTCTTTAATGATCAAAATCATATCACAGACAAAACAAAAATTAAAACTAATAAATATTCAGAATTGCATACCGAAAAAAGCTACACTAAATTATATTTTATTTTTCTAAAACCATTTGTTTTAAATAATAACTTGTTATGATATTTTGATTATTTTTGAATCTAGGCTTAAAAGCACATTAATTGTTATAAAATTACCCGAAACCCTAAATAAAATTTATAATATAAGCTCAACGTTTCCTCATGTTTATGACTATGGCTACCAATATTTCATTTGTTTTCAAATTAATAATTAGTTTCCATTATAAGATATAATTAACTATATATATACGTAATTATTAATCAATTAATAAAAACATAGCTATTTTAAGACTCAATTTTATTTTATTATTAAATAAAAGTATAAATGTTTTCACAATAAATAAATATTTCATTTTTCATAAGAAGGAGGTCTAAATGTTAAATCGTGTATAAAGTTTGGGATAAATTATAAATCTTTTCAAAATTAGAATTATTGAAAGATACAGTCAAACTTATTGTATTGGTTAATATGAGACATTAATTTGATTACTTAAAAGAGTTTCTCTTATAAATCTTTGTGTTTATTCAATCATATCGAAGGTTAAAAGTTTTTGCATTTATATCAATAAAAGCCAAGAATGATTTTGTTAAACCAAAATGAGAAACTAAATGGTTTTTGTATTTTCTCAATTTTTGTTATTATTTTCTAAACTTAATTGCTAATTATAATGTTACTCAGCAGTATTATTAATAGCATTACACATGCAATAATTAAATGATAATAATAATGAGCATCATTTTTAAAGCTGAGGGATAGCACACAGCAAAATAGATCACGAGTGAAAACACAGATAAAATACTTGATATTAAGATTGTTTAAAATAAAAAACAAAAATTTGTAAAAAATGATAGCATTTATTTATAAAACAAAATATAATGAATAATTACTTCTAAAGGCATCATAACAAGACATCCTTGAGTTAAATAAAATATTTATAATTTTATAATTAACTTCATTTATAATTGATAATCAAAGAGAAAAAATATTATAATTAGTTGATAATCCATTCTAGATAAGACATAATCTACAACAACAAAACAAATAATATATGACAGATTAAAACATTTAGTTTGGGTGTGACTGTACTAATGCTGAATATAAATCCAGCGCATTATAAAATATAGCGTGATTCCATTAATTTATTAATTGAATATTTATTTTCCAAATAAGTGAGATTTTTCACAAATTGGATGCAACGACGAAGACTCAATTAAATATACAATAAATTTTAATTCTTTTGCTTAAATTATTTAATTAAACTCATTTATTTAGCAAATAAGGAAAAATATGCAAATTTATTAAATCATTTGATTAAATTTAAATTTGATTTTTGTAATAAAAATTACTCATTAATATGTTAAATATTTTAAAAACGTTATTAGATATTAATAAATTATTACTTTCATAAAATAAGTCTATTTCATTAAATTATACCATTAATGTCATCTTTAATAAAATATAATTATTGTAAAAAATTAATTTCAAATACATTTTAATAATTATGAATAACTCATTATTAATAAGTAATAAGTATAAGAATTAAATATTCGAGAGTTATTCAAATAAGTTTTTATCTTATATTAATTTACAAAGATTTGTTCAGTGATTTAAACATAAATTAGAATAATGTCAAAATTCCCTAAAAGTTATGTTACTTTCATGAAGTCATTATCATTTTTAAAACATTATATTATTTTAATCTAAATGTTTTTTATTTAAAAACAATAGCTTTAGAAAAAGATATTAATTCTAAGATAGCGACTAATAAAACAAAATTTAAGTGTGAACTTTGGCTTAATAATACATGTATAAGTAATAATATAGTATCATCTTATCATTTTAGCGTTTAGGGTATAAGAAAAATGTTTTAAAGTATGCATTTATAAGTTATACGGTTTACTGCATTATCTTATGTCATTATACAAAATGTTAATTAATCAGTTTAAATAGTCGTACATATATTTATTTTTGCTCTTCTTTATTGTCAAATAGCATATCAAAAAATAAAAATACATTTATTTTTCGTCTTCATTTTCAGTATAACTAATTAAATTAATTAATTTGACAAAATAGTTCATCTGATGTCTGATTAAAAATTTACAGTTCCTTCATATTATAATTTTCAGTGTATGCATGACCTAATATATGGTATATATAAATGTATAGATAATAATCATTTGTGATTCACTCATGAAATTTCTCAAATTAATGCGAAATCAAACAATATTTATAAAGCAAAAATTTAATATTTATTTTTTTAAAATTATCGAATTAATTATGGCAATGACTTATTTTACTGTTTTGACTATTAATGTTAATTATAATCAAGATAAACCTAAAACAGTACTTTAACCTTTAAAATCTCTTCCGAAGACAATTTTATAAGTTGATCGCAAAAATAAGAGAATAAAATCTTTTAAAAATATTATAATATTAATAATTATAAAAAACAATGTATGCTTTTTATCTCACAGAAATCCTTCAATGAGAAAAAACATAAATTATTTGCCCTGAATTTATTAACTTGATTTATATTCAATTTAAACAAGACTAATATAGGTATTAGATAGGTATTAGCACATTATATAGCTATAACTCTGCTAATAATTTAAATGAGAATTAATCATAGATAGTCTCCGTCTGTATTCAATAATTTTTGCAGATTATATTCAAATGAGTTAAATGCGATTTTTACCAACTAATAATTTATATGCATATATGAACAGAAGATTGTCTTATCCAGAAATAGAATGAGACGAAGATATTGGCAGAAAAGTTAACGAGGCTATGAATGAAATGAATGAAAGAGAAAAAGTAATAACTAGTTAACCATACAAAACTAGATCGACCGATAATGAGAGGTTAGCTCGCAGTTCAAAATATTCATATGTATATAATGCAAAGAAAACCTAAATTAAACTTCAAATCAACTAAACTTATTTCAAATTAAACTA
>JAQIYA010001064.1:0-14808 GCA_034699355.1 Microtritia minima | reverse complement strand
TAAACTTAGTAGAAAAGTAAAGTTGACATAAAAAACAGCTGCAAACTAACCATAATTAAATAATAATGTCAATACACTTACATTTTTATTGTACACATTTTCAATAATTCATCTATATTTATATATATAAGAATATTAATTATATTAAATTGCATACAAATACAAGAAATTTAAATAATTTTTGTACAGCACAACAAAAGTTTTATAAAAACAAAATATAAAAGTTAGAATTTTATAAGTCGAAAAAACAGAATTTTAAAAATTATGTATCAGTAAAAAGAATTAATGATAAAGTGAATTACGTTAGGGTTTAAATAAATAAATTGAATATAACTAAGTGACAATAATTTAAATTGTACATTAAAATAAAATTTGAAGTGTTTAGTTCGTTGTTTGAATACATTATAAATTATTCTTACTTTTTTTTTAATTAACAACGACTAAAGTCACATTCAGTGATCATAAGAGTGAACATTACCGAGCGAAACGCCTCTTATCATCACTGAATGTGACTTTAATCGTTGTTAATTAAAAAAAGTAAGAATAATTTATAATGTATCCTATTTTTACTTCACTTTATTAACATAAAAATTATTGCAAAGAATATTTTAATTAAATGGCCATCAAATAGATAAATAAATATTTTGTTTCACATGAATCACATTATTGTATGTACATGTATGTATTTCTTTTAACAATAATTTTTTTAATCCTTAAAAAAAATAATTTTCCAAAAATTTTTATTGAAAAAATTTTCAAGATTTTGAAAGACGTAGCTAAACATTCAACATTAAAAAATTCGTTAAAAAATTAATAAGTTATTAAATTTATTTAAGATTTATATTTTGTTATATTGCATTTTAAATGCTAAAATTAAGTAAAATAGTTTTGTGTATAATTTATGATAATTTATTTCAATTAAATTAATGTTTAGAATTATAAATTATAAATTAATTTTCTATGAGTTCATAATTAAATTGTTAATATTTACTTGCAATTAAAAATAAACTTAACCATAATTAATAAATCCAAAAATTAATTTTAAGACTTTTTAAGGATATAATTTTCAAAGCAATATAAATAAATATTAAATTAGTTAAATATTTAAAAATAATTATTTCCGTGAGTGCAATCAAGATATTCCCGCAAAATCTGTGACTGCCAAACAACTTATCAGACCATATATTTAAGCATGATATAGATAAGCAGCAAAAAATTGCATTACTCATTGTGAGTGTCATATTTAATGATAACTTTTCATTTGATTATATGAGCAGTTGTTTGAAACACTAAACAATCAAACAATCATATGTTTAGTTTTGAAATTCGAACAAATTATTACACTTTATTACGTTACAGCAAACAGCGTTACATTGTATGCTTCAACCATACTTGTAATAATATTTGTGTGATATATATTTTTTGTTGTAATTTTATAAAATTTTTCGGCGATTTAATTATAATTTTAAAAATCCGCACTTACTCGCTTAAACTGCCGGAACTTGAAATTGTTATCTCAAACAAATTAACATAAGCCAAAAACTTTATTACTTCGATAGTCACGAGTATTGTGGGTGCGATAAATTAAGTGATGGTTTCTCTCGTGATTTTGCTTTATGTCTTTTCCATTATTTAGATTTCGGCCGTGCATTAACTTTCAATTGGCTTTTCATGGTTCGACAATCAATTATTATTAATTTCTCTTCATTATACTAATTGGCAATTATTTGATTAGAAATATCTGATATATTTTAACCGTTTAATCGATTAATTATTATATACAATCGTAAAATAAATTTTTCGTTTATGATAATTATCGTTAAGTAATCAGAATGATTAATGTTATGGTATGACAACTGGCGAGCAGTTTTATTTTTGACATTTTTGACAAAACTATTTGAACGATATGGCAGTTCCGCACACAACTCTTTTAAAAGCTCTTCTTCGCAAAAAACCAATTGAAAGGACAGCGATTACTACAACCAGATTGGATCGCTGTCTCACTACACTAGATTTGACTACATTAGGTATGGTTTGATTGATTTCAGTTGTAATGCTATTTTGAATAATGTGTAATCAATTGTATTTGTTAATAGTTTTAATCTAATGTAAAAATAGGTATTGGCTCAACATTAGGATTGGGAGTGTACGTGTTGGCCGGACAGGTGGCCAGTGTTAAAGCAGGTTAATTTGATTTTTTAGTCACTTTTCAAGAGCATTATTGAATTTGAATATATTTTCAGGACCAGCAGTAACTGTTAGTTTCTTTATCGCAGCCGTTGCTTCAGTTTTTGCTGGACTGTGTTATGCGGGTAAATGTATTTTATAATTCTAACTAATCATATATTTATTTAAGAATGCATTTTAAAATTTTTAATGCGAAACAATTTTAGCATTTTTTATAGTAGTTTTAGCAATTTAGGTCATTATTTAATATTTTCATATAAATTGAAACCTAAAACTATTTATTGTTTTAGAGTTCGGAGCTCGAGTGCCCAAATCAGGTAACACATAAAATTACTTAAATTGTTTAGTTTGTTACCCTTTTTAACCTCATTTTTGACTCATTTCTTTTATCCGAAAACATTTATAAATAATTGCTTGATTTTATTTATTAAGGCTCCGCTTATGTATATTCTTATATAACTGTGGGAGAATTTATGGCGTTTATTATTGGATGGTATAATTTATTATGACTATAAAACTCTTTCGTTTGTAAGCATAATGACACTATTATTAGGAATTTAATATTGGAGTACGCGATTGGCTCGGCGTCCATTGCCCGCGGTTATAGTGGTTATGTGGACACTTTTTTCAATTACCGAATTGAGCAGAGCTTCGCGAAGTGGGCGCCACTCAACTTCGGAACGTCACAGTATTTCGATTTCTTTGCTTTTGGTATCGCTATGATAATAGCGGGTAAATATATTTATTTGAAACCAAATGTTAATAGCCTCACACTTGAAGTTTATATTATGATAACGAAAGCATTTAGAGTTTCTATTTATAGCTCAAGATATAAAATTTTTTTGTAAACTTTTGTAAACTTTTACAGCACTTTTGTCTGCCGGAGTGAAAAAGTCGACGCGATTGAATGCCATCTTCACCGTAATGAACCTGTTAGGCGTGTTTTACGCCATCATTTGCGGCTCATTTAAAATCGACATCAATAACTGGAAACTAAGTAAAGAACAAGTACAACAGCAATCCTCTAACGCAGGCGTTGGCGGCTTTTTCCCGTTTGGGTTTAGGTTGGCTTCAAACAATAAATCTGTTTGATTCAAACGACTTACTAATTACCAATTAAACCTTTATAGCGGGGTAATGGCAGGAGCGGCCACTTGTTTTTACGGGTTTATCGGTATACGACTAAATTAAAACGATTAAAAGAGCCAGCAGTTAGTGAATTATAACGAAATTTACAATAAAAACAGGATTTGACATGATAGCCACCACCGGCGAAGAGGTGCGAAACCCGTCGCGATCCATACCACTGAGTATAGTGTTTTCCTTACTAGTCATCTTTGTCTGCTACTGCGGCGTGTCCGCAATTCAGACCCTCATGTGGCCATACTATGATCAAAACCAATTGGCACCCCTTCCTTATGTGTTCGATAAGGTTGGATATACTTTCGCCAGTTATATACTCACTATCGGCGCAATGGCTGGCCTTTACTCAAGTTAGTCGCCCATACTCTTTGCATTTTACTGATTGTTCATGAAATCATTTGTGGTTAGGCTTGTTGGGGACGATGTATCCGCTAACCAGAGTGCTATACGCTATGGGCAATGACAAAGTCATATTCAGTTTTTTCTCTCGCGTTCATCATAAGCTCAAAACCCCGCACTGGTCCACTATTTTTTCGGGTGTTTTCAGTGGCTTTATGGCTGCTTTATTTGAGTTTCAAGAACTGGCTGATATGATGTCTATTGGTTAGCTTGTTGTTATAACTGTTAATTTACTTTTAAAATTTATTTGTTTCTAATTTTAGGAACATTGTTAGCGTATAGTCTCGTTGCAGTATCTGTTTTAATTCTCAGGTATGATTTTTCATCATTATTACAAATCGAGATTAAAATAATATGAGAGAAAGCGGTCGGTCCTAGACTTAGCTAGAAATTTGTTGTAGATTTGTGTGCAGTTAATGTTTGAGGTGCTCTTTCAAATCTGTTACTCAATTTAGATACCAGAAGAGAGATTTTGGCGATGATTCGATGGTCAATGAAAATGAAGACAATTTTAACAATGAAAACATCTATTTGTTGGGAAAAACTAGAGAAAGCTTATGGAGACGCGTATTCAATTTAAATAATCACGTTTTACTTACAGAAGACACAACCAAAATAAGTCGGGCTATCGTTGCCATAGTTTGTAAGCTTTTTTCAATTGATGCACTTCAATAACTATCGACAAATACCAATTAATTATTAATTTTTCAGGCCTTTTAATTATAATCTTAACACTATTGCTCGGGTTATTGCAGGACTATTTAGTTAATCTAAGTGTTTATCCTATCATTGCTGTGTTATTTACATTAACTTTGTTAATGATTGCAATATATGCTCTCAAACGTCAGCCACAAACCAATGAAAAAATGTCGTTTAAAGTAATAAACTTAAACTCAATTTCTATTAAATTTAGTCTGAAATATTAACTTTGAATTAATTCAGGTTCCATGGATGCCTATTGTGCCGCTGTTAAGCGTTTTCGTTAATGTTTATCTAATGCTTCATTTGTCATCCTTAACATGGATAAGATTTGGCGTTTGGATGGTTTTGGGTATTTAAATAAATATTTGTAGACAAAACATAGTTTTGTTTAAAACTATTCTCTCTCTGCCGTCAGGAATGCTGATGTACTTTCTTTATGGTATTATTGAAAGTATTGGATACTTAAGCGAAGAAGAGAGGAAAACTTATTTGAATGATTCGCAAAGTGACTGCTCATCCGTCAACACCTCATCCTCGACCACAGCGTTGGCGTCTGACGACCGCATACTAACGTCAACTACGACTCGCATTAATACAAATCAATCAACAGTTAATAATACGGATGAGATGATAGACAATATTGATCTGAGTAAACAAAATATCACAGCGACTAACGAAACGACAACTCAGTCGATATCATTTAACAATTCTTGACACTAATTTTAATAATTAAATCAAAGTCAAATTATTTATTAATTTATTTATCAACGAATTTTCTAAATGTTTTTATCGAAGAAAAGATTTACAAGATATATATAATATCGAATTAAAGACTCAAAAGAGTTTTTATTGAATTTTTAATGACGAGTATACAAATTTCAATAACTTGTATGTTTTATTTTCGTTATTATAATTTTTAAAGTATATCTATTGAACAATTATCTAATTAATAAAGTAAATGAATAACAAATATTTTAAAATTTAATTAATAACTCGTTACAAACTAATAAGCAATAAATGTTTTTCATTGAAAATCATTAAAATCATAAATACGATAGCAATAGTAATATCAAAATGTCATAATTGAACGTATTATAGAATTTTTAATCTGGTTGTGAATTCAGTTTCAAATAAATAACAATATAGAGCGATACCAATTGAATAGCTGTCGTGAATAATTAATTACATATAATTAATAACATTGTAAATGTTTAGTCTATGTTTATTCTTATCAAAATCATTAAATGATTTGTGAGAAAATGAGAAATTATCTCATTATCACTCACGTGTTGTAGTTTAAGTTGAGAGTAAACAAATAATATGCTTACTGTTACAGTACAGTACTTACTGTGAAAAGTCGTTTACTATAGTAAGTTGTGTACAGTAAAACATACTTGTATATAACAACTAACTTTCTAATGTCTAAATCAAAATACAGGACCACAACGAGCAACAAATGATGAATTTATGTTATCCAACATTTCGAAAGTTCTCGACTGAACTGCTTTTCTCGAATTTTGTAATAATTTCACGAACTGTTGTTCGGTTTGGCTTTTATTCACAATTTGATATGACATATATGTATATAATGTATGCTTATAAGCACTTTTACCTCGAAAATAGCGCTCAAGTCATGTTATTTTTATACTTAAAGAATAACGATATTTTTTTATTTTAAAATATTGACATCAATTTTACTATTGATTGTTTTAAAAGCACATTGATTTGTCTATTGCATGCAATGTGTACTGTAATTATTATCTCAGCTATCCTTTAGCATTAGCTATAGTCAACCACTTTTCACTCGCGCAGTATAATAGCTAACAATAGTTATAAGTTATAACAATGAGTTAACTTACACATTAAATATGTATTTCATATCGTTATCGTTGATAATTGTGCTGCTAATGACCATATCTATGGGCGAAGGAGTGTGTCTCGAGTCGTTCACGACTAATAAATGCTTGGTCGACACCGAGAGTGGTGACCGCGATAGTGGCGATCGCGACGAGAGAAAGCACTCGCAGAAGTGGTGCTGCTCTCAGTGGCAGTACTTTGATTGTCAGCGCCAGTTTGAACAACACTGCTTGTGGTATGAAAGACAACTCTTTCACTCTAAACTCAAAAACATCAAACAAGGCATTGAATACCACTGTCCTCGAGATTATCTCAGCACGAGTTGCGGCGGATTTAGGTATTGGTGGCCATTAGTTGTGCTCGTGTTGGCTGTTTCGGGTGCCATCGTTTGTGCGCTTTGTTTTAGAGTTTTGAATTTATAGTTTTAATGAGATAATTAATAAATGCAAAACTCTATAATTACTACAATTATTATCTAACGTTAACCTCAACTCCAACTCTACTCATTTTTTAAACAAAACCAATTGTCTTTTTTACAATAATAAAAATACAAAGAAATTACATTTTATTTAGAGTCGACTTTAACTAAATGTAATATTAATGACAATAACTGTTTTTTATGGATTACGTGCGAAATATTTTAGTGTTTATAGATCTTTGTAAATATTCAAAAATAAAAATATTATGTCGTCCATTGAAATAAAGATATTCTAATTTTATATTCAAACATGTTTTAAGTTTGTTTCTTTCGAAAACCGATTTCGGTTTAAGAGAGAAGTTTTCAAACGAGAAAATAATGCAAAAAACTATTTGAAAAAAGCGACGTTTACTGTTGACAACAGTGTGTTGTCATAGCGAGCGAACAGCTGATGCGTTAAAGGAGAGTAAGTGTGCAATAGTTGGTGTCGATTGCGATGGCATTGCGTCGAAATGACGCGTTTGGCGGACAATCATTAATTAGATAACAGCGACGAACACACAATTGGCACACAAGCACGCAATGGTCGCGGGAGCGTTTCCGTTGGTCAAGTTGGGCGCGCTGGCCATCCGCCAAGTGGCCAAACCGATGGCAAACGTGATGAAAGCTCGCGCCAAAAAGAGCGCATTCTTCCGGTACTACATATGTATGCCTCCCGCACAGCTGTACCACTGGCTCGAAGTGAACGTCAAGATGAAAATGCTTGGTCTCGGAAAGCCGGCTCAGGTGCAGAAGCTGAACGAGGCGATGGCCATCGAGTTAGGCGCTGAACTGCTCGGCGAGACCATCATCTTCTTGATCGCCGCCTCCACTCTCGTCGCCGAATATTTTCGACAGTCGCGCAACAGTGCCGCCGAAAAGGCGGCCGTCGAGGAGCGGTGGACTAATGTGGACAATAGGATACAGGAATTGGAATTTCTGGTCGATAAGCAGAGCACAGAGATTAGGGAACTGTTGAGACTGTCGTACGCTCTGCAGAGTAAACAAACGGCGCTCAACGAGACTCACAAGTTAAGTGTTACACCCGATAAGAGTGCCGACAATAAAGGTTTGATCGGAAAAGCCATTTCCGAAGCCGGTCTTAAATTGAGCGGAAAGTAACTGAAATTTTTAATTTGTGACTCTGTTCCACTCATTCGTTTGTATTCGATAACAAAACGACAATAAAGAAAAATTTTTCGTCCTCTTGATTGAACACCTATGTTGTGGTAACACTGGTTCGCAGTCAATATCACTTAATGAATATAATTTAATGTAGAATACTCTTAAGAAAAACATATGTCATTTAGTGTAAATATATTGTTAGTAATTTGCTTTAGATGTTAAATTTTAATCAATACAAAAAAATGTACAGTAAGTAAAAAAAATTATAAAATTAAATATTAAATACCAAAAATTAAAATAATTATCGATATTATTTTATTTACTATATTTTATTTGGAAATTTTAAATATATCTCTACTTTATCACAAATGAGTTTCATTTTTAGCTAATTTTGGACCAAAAAGTAATTAATTTAAAATTTTTTTATCGTAAATATAGATTTATTATCACCACATAACTGAGGATTTAATGTCATGGAATTAACAGTAAATTGAGTTTAAATAAAGTGTTACGTTTAAAATAGTTATAAAATGTTATTTATAAAATATGCTTTTGTACATATTATGGCATAAAATTATTATTAATATGAAATTAAAAATCAATCTCATTAGTTGTATATTTAAGTTGGCAAACAAACAAATGCGGAAGAATATTCCAATAGAACAAACTACAAAAATATATATTATGTGAACGAATTTTAAATTTGTGACATTTGAAGACATATTAGTGGTGATTTCTATGATCTCTTTCATTGTGATCGTAATAATGAGAGCGACCGATGGGAGCGTTATAGCCGGGAGGTTCGACCGTGTAGTCAAGAAATTCAAACAACAATTCAGACACTTTGATGGGGAATATTCTGTCAAAGCATTACAATTTATTTAATTTTGTATACGAAATATCGAAATTGATAATAATCACCTCAAGACCAAGTAAATGAGCTTAAAAGTGAACGGTATCACAATAAAGGTCTCCTCTCTGAGAATGCCGTCAATCATTTGTTCGACCGCGTAGTTCAGTGTCATTATTGGCAATATTTTGGGAAACCTGGTCCGCGTGGGAACGTTAACACCGGTGCCACTAATGCCGAGCGGACAGATGGTCGTCAGTTTGATTTGCGAATCTTTGTTCTGCTCGTGAAGCTCTTTGCTGAGCGATGCCATCAAACCGACCACACCGTGTTTTGATGCGCTACAATATTGAATGGGCTCTCAAATTGATTCATTCAAATAAGGACTGTAATTACCCATAAGCTGTAAAATAAGGAGTTCCCATAATTCCAGCCGAAGAAGCGATGGCCACGATGTGTCCGCGACCGAGATCTTGCATTACAGGTAGGAATTGCTTTATTGTCTGCAAAATGAATTGTTGTATAACTAATCAAGTAATTGTATAAATATTTAAGTTATTTAACTTATTTAGCATAAGCTTAGTATTAAAATTTTTAAAAACATTAATTAAAATTTCAATTCCTAATTAACATTCAATTGAAATATTGCATTCAATAATGAAATAGTGTTAAAAGGCCTCAATTGAAAAGTGAACGCACTTATGAGACACTTTATGCCACAATTGTGGCAAATATTTACCCAAAAATAAGACATAACATTGACGTCAAACGTGCGCCTTATCTGCTGATACGTGAGTTGCGTGAATGGCAGACACGGCACAATACCGGCGCAGTTGATCAGCATATAGACCTGTCCCGCCTGTCGACGCACTTCCGTCGCGAAGATCTCCACTTTCTTCTCATCGCTGGCGTCGAACGCGAATGAGTACGCGATTCCGCCCGCGTTTCGGATCTGAAACGCCGTCTTATCGACGGCGTCCTAACAGACAGATTGCTCTCATTAGCGAGTCATTAACGCTACGCCATAACACTTACTTTGTTGATATCCCAGAGCACAGTAATGGCGTTCATTTCGGCCAACCGGATGGCCAGCGCCCGACCGATGCCACTGCCGGCGCCCGTAATCACTATTATCTTTGCGTTAACCATTTTCGGCTTCTGTGGTGCGAAGTATTTGGTGAACTGTTGGCCCACCGCTAACACAATGCGAAACATTAAGTTCAGTATTTCGAGAGTAAACAGAAAAAAGTTAAACAGAGTTAAAATCATTTTCGAGCCGTTTATCGTAAGGCTTGCGAAGCGATGCAGTCCTAAGCGATGCACTACACTGTCAACGCTTAGCGTCATAACTACAGTTCAACACCAATACATAAGCATTTATTAATAAATTTATGTTTTTAATATATTTTTAGTTAAATTTTTAATTAAATATTATTTTAAAATTAATTTGATAATAATAAATATTTTAATATTATTTGAGTACCATTTATATTGTAAATTATTATATTTTTAAAAATTATATTTTTATTTAACAAACACATTAAAGCAATTATTTATTTTGATCCTTTTAAATATATAGTGGCCCTGAAAAGGGTCTTTTTAAATGTGTCAAATTTAATTTTCATTAACTCGACAATTGGCGCAAATGCAAGATTCCATGACATTAATCTTAAAAAATCAATTATTAAATGGTTTTAATTTTAATATACCTGAGATTTATTTAATTTTGCCAAATTTGGCATACACTTGATATGATACCCGTGTTTGCAAGTCTATGGAACAATGACCACAATGTGTTGGCACCAACAGAAAGGCAAAATCTACAGATCTTTATCTTTAATCTTTAATACTTTCATTATTATATTATTTTTATTCATAATTTTTTGACGTAAACATAAAAACTAAAAATAAAAAATTTAACTTAAATAAAATTATATATTTATATAAATTTATATATAAAATGGAAATATACAAAAAAATACAAATATATGAAATTACAAATCAAATTATAATATGAATTGTAAATTCTAATTCGAATATTATTAATACTTAAATTTAATTTCATTGTGCCTTTTAATTAAAGTATTTATAAATGTCTTAATATTCAATAATTTTTAAACTTTAATTTTATTTCTGTATCATATAATGTTTAAATGAAAATCAATAGAATAAATTATTTTATACTAAAAATTATAATTGCAAAATGAATTAAATTAATGTTTTATTTGATTTTTATTCAATACAGTATATTCACTGTATGAGCAGTATATTAAATTGATTGTCAATTTTTATTTTCACACTTACATTATTTTATATTATGCTCTCGCCTAATCTTCACATGTCTTTTTAAAGCAGACTTAAACTGATGAATTAATTTTAAAAATTACTTAATTTAAAAAAGAAAAACTCGACATCAATGTCGATGATTTTATGCAATACTAAATCATAAATGATTACATGAAAAATTGTTTTATCTTTTTTCTACTTTTTCTCAGTAAATTACTATTAAGTTTGACATAAATTTGTTTTTATTTTGCATTGCGATCACATATCGTAACACAAAATTATTGTTCAACTATTTCTGTTTCACAATTTAGAGTTACTTAAAACTTTAACACACAAAAAACAGTAATCTCTTCAAATGAAAGTTTATTTTAATTAATTTTGATTATATCCTGAAAAAACTGACTGAGTTTACAATTTTGTCAGTTGACATAAACATATCAAAAGAGCATAATAAAAATCCATTTAATACAGCATAATATGTGTCAAAAAAGTAGAAGATTTAACTTATATTATTGAATCTTTACTTTTCTCCAACTTTACAATACTCTTAAATTAAATTATTATGTTATAAATACAAATATAATCAATATATTTCTAGTAAAATCAATATACTTTCTGTATTTGTTATAAAAATTTATTAATTATTAAATATTTAATAAAGTTTTTGTGAATATTTAGCATTAGTAACAAAAAAATAATTTTATTTATTTATATTTTATTGCAATGCATTCTATTAAATAGCATATTTGATTCCATTCTATCCAAATTTCATTTTATTTTGTTTAATTACAATATTGTAAATCATAACATTTATTTTTTTAATTTTATGATATTTACATTTAGAGATTATTTACAAATTTAATATAAAATTATTATTAAATTCACACTAATTTTATCAATATCTATGATTAGATTTATCATATTTTTGTGTTTTAATAGAGAAAATCATCACAATATTTAACAAATCTTAAATATTATTTTGATTAAAATTGTTATATTAAATAATATATTGAATTGTTTCTTGAGATTAATTTTATTATTAATTAATAATATCGATACAAAAATCATTAATTAAAAAATACTAACAAAGATGAGAACATTAAACACGGAAAAAATATTAGAACATTGAATAAAAGAAATTTAATTCATTTTAGTTTTCAATCAATTTTTCCTTTCTATCAATTCATCGCACATTTTTTTAAATAAATTTTTCCATTCATTACTATCAATAAGAACTTTAGCCCATATATTAATTCAATTCAATTAATAATAGAGTGTTGTTAGCGTGTGATTGATTTTATTGTTTGACCAAACAATTAAATATGATGTATGATAAAGGATAAAAGCAAGCATTTATTTTCTTTAAAGAGTTTGCGAAACAGTAGAATTTCATGATAAACTTGATCTAATATCAGATAATAACTATCAGGTATAATAATTATATTGTGCTTTATAACAATCTTGAAGTTTATAAATATAAGTATAATAATATCTGAGTAGAGAATAAACTGAAGTGATATAACTCAACTAATATGACCATAGATTAAATTTTGTCCATAGAATACAAACATTTTAAAAATTCAATATTATTTTTACCATAAATAATGATTCAAAATAATTAAAATAAGCAAAGTTTTTGATTTAAAAGCAGTCGTATTTAAAATTTGTATTAATTCTTTAATGATTGAGATACAGTTGTGTTCATTAAATAGAAATACAGTCGGTGACCATTATAACGAACACATATGGTTTGATCAAATCTGTTCATTATAACGATTGTTCATAATAACGGTTAATATTTATAAAATATTATTTAATTTTTTAAATTTGTTTTTAATGGCATTAATCATTATTTTAATTATAAAATACAACATTTATGAAAAACAATCATTTATTTTTGTTGTTTCAATTTTTTTTAAAGAATTGTCGAAAAATTCACTTCTCATTTCATTTAGAAGTTTGTATTTGTATTGTCATATATTATTAAATTTACTAAATGCCAGTTTGTGCTAAATTTCGCTCAATATTCCTCTAACATTTAAGTATTGGTCAGTCTTATGTCGCCATTTATTTACTAAAATGATTAAAATTTTATTCTAACGAATACTATAAGGTTTTGAGTAAATTCATTAAACGTTAACCGTTGTGATTGATGTAACACAACTATAGTTACTATATTGTGTGCCTCTAACGTCAGATGTCATATCAGTCAGACGACAGCCAGAAGTCAGCCATATTTAGTGCCAGCGATTAATCGTATGGTTTTAACCACAATAGCCAATGCCGATCGTGAAACACGCATACAAGTAGCGCCATCTAAATATTGCACACAATTAACGGCATAATTTAAGTAAAGAGAGCGTATGGCAGATGAAGGAAAAACAGGTTCGGAAGGGGTAAATGAGGTCGGATTGGAATAGCAGTCTTCCAAAGTTGGTATTAATTATTTTACAATAGTAATAGTATTAATAATTATAGAATAGTAATTATTTTCATAACTAATACTAACTGATAAATGAAAATATATGGTTTTCAAATTTACGAGAGGTTTTTGCACATTTAGAAAGTAGTTAACGATTAAATTTTAAATTTTAATTTCTATTAAATTTCGAAGTTTCAAAAAGTGATATAGAAAATAAAAGTTTTTAATATAAATTATTTTTTATAGGTCGGAAAAAAATTCCATTATTAACCAATTATTTCAAGAATTTTTTCAAAATTATTATTTTTAAAAAAATTAAATAACGACTGGCATTCAGCGAAATAACGCAAACGTGATAATGACAGATACGGCAGTTTATTTAATTTTTAATATTAAAAAAATATATGAATAATAGAATATAAAAGTGAAGCTCATTAATGGGAGAGATTTTCGCCATTATTGTTATCTGATATTTATAAAGAGCCCAAAAAATGGTCGGTTTTCGCAATTCATTTGTGCTCAAATTCCTCGCTTTTAAATTCAAAACTATTATTTGCTTTATAAGAATCACGCATAACTTGAATGACAGATAAGAAGACAATAGCAGTGCGAGCATTGAAAAGCTCTCTTTGATCGAGAGAGAGGCTACCATTGCGAACACTATTGACTTTCATCAAAATCAGACGACGTTGTGTTTTGCTTTAAAAGTGTGCATAAATGGAAATTTTAAGCTCGAAGACATGGCAGCGAAATATAAAGGCGCACAAATACCATCGAAATATGCAGAAATGCATTTCTAAAGCTCTCGCTGTGTGTGTATTTCGCATTTTTTCGCATTTATGTCTATTACTATTAAACTCAAAGCTCAAGTTTTACGAGATTTGATGCATCGTTCAGTACAGTACTTTTTGGGCAATTTTTTATCTAAAGAAAAATTATATCTTAAAAGATTTTTAAAGCACAATAGTATAGCTCTAGAGTTCTACTAAAACGAGATATGATATGCTATTTCACTCATAACTGTCTAAATGTAATGCTAATTTAAACTTGATTTTAAAATTAATAACTCCATCAATTAAAAATGAGTACAACTAAAAGCCGAGAATTATAGAGTAAATTTATCATATATATATGACAAGTACTGTTTTTTTAAAAAACAATTTATTCTTAATCTATAAATAACTTATTATTAAATACAGTTTTGTCAACTATACAAAAGATTGAAAAATATTAGCATTTAACACAAACATACACAGGTATTATTAATTTTAATTTATAATCTCCATTATGTGATTTTTAAAAATACGTTTAATAAATGAACTTTTAAGGACTTAAGTGTTATGCAGTCTGCATGACATGGTAGACGCAATCGATCATACA
>JAQIYA010001063.1:0-14817 GCA_034699355.1 Microtritia minima | reverse complement strand
TCAATAATTATTGTTTTTAAATTTTTGAAATTTATTTTATTATTTAGAAAATTTTATTTTTATTCAAATTTTTTTTTGCATTAACACGAGTACTTTAAATCAATCATTAATTCATGTTTTCTATATGACTAAATATTATTTTATTAAAATAATTTCCTATAAGTAATACACACTAAAAATTCAATTATTAATTTTTTAATACTGTTTGAAATTATAAAACAATTCGTCCATTATTTTCCATTAGAGATGGAGACAGTCTCAGACTATGGAGACTTTTGGGAGAGTCTCACTCTCACTCTCAAAGTCTATAAAATTTTTATGCTGTAATAAAGACTACATAAATTAATACTATATATATTAAAAACTATATATATTCACTTCATATTTACAATTTAAATTTTTTAATCCAAAGAAATATATATTTTAATTATGATTAGTAAAATTAAAATTAAAATTTGCAAACAATAAGCACTGCTAAATCAATAATTATAAAATAACTTTTAACAACTATTGCAGCAACAAATGTATATATAATTTATTTACTTTGTAAATATTTTATCAAAATTCTAATTTGATAACAAAATTGGGCATATAATTATTGCTTAAATAATATTTTATATTGAAATAATATCTTTAGTTAAAAATATTTATTTAATTTTACAAAAAAAAATAAATATTAAAACTTTATTTTTTATTATTCGAGACTTTGAGTCTTTAGGATTCTAATGTCAGAGTCTCAGTCTCAGTCTGAAACTTTAGACTACGATTAAACAAGTCTCAAAGTCTCTGACTCTCATTTTCCATACTCTCAGTCTCAGTCTTAGACGCAAAGTCTCAGACAGTTTGAGACTTTGAGTCTATTTTTTGCCCAACACTGTATTTGTGATGATCAGAGATTAAAATGTGTATTAATAAATATGATTTATTATTAATATTAAACATGATTTTTATTTTAAGTTTGTTATTCATTTTAAATTTTATGAATGTAGTAAATGCACAGAAATGCTTATACCATATGCTTGTTTACAAATCATTATTGTTTACAATTATTAATATTTACGTTGACTTTGCGTCAATGAGTGTTTCCTAGTGTTTACAAAGTTATTTAAAAAGTAAAAAGTATTTATAAGTGGATTCATTCATTTTTTTGATTCATTCTAAAGTTTCCATTAATTATTTAATAAACAAATTGAATTGATTTCAATTTTTTGAAAAAAAGCAAAATAATTAAATGCAAAATTTACGGAAATAATAATAAATACTAAATTTAAGTTATAAATAAAAATATTTATAATTTACAACTGTTATCATAATATTTAAATGGATTGCTAAATCATTTCGGCTTTTACTACATTTAAAGTAAGAAACTTTTCAATACTGAAATAACATAACATAACATAACATTACAATAACTTCATACTAGAGGAAGACACTGTCAACGCTGGCACACAGTATGATGTAATGTATTTTTACGGTGAACTGTTGTTGTGGGCAATGCTATGGGCCAATAAAATATTTGTTTGAACAGGTGCCCAAAACACGTTTTTAATGTTTGTTTGTCTTAATAATTTATTACAAAAAAATTTATATAAAATCATGCTAATTATTTTTACGAGTTTTATATTTCGTTAAGAATTTAATTGATTCTAAATATAATTTCAAGCTTTATTAAGTTTAAAATTTTTGTTTATTAAAATATTTATATGTAATTTCTAATTATTTAGTCGACGGTCAAATTATTTCAAGTCTATTATCATTTTCGTATTTTAAAATTGTTTTAAAATAGTAAACAAATTGACACGACTTGTCTCTGTTAAAGTGATAATTTTTCAGATATAATTAAGGAAATGATAAAATTTTTTCAGACTTTAAATTTAAGTAAATATTTGTCTATGAATTTCGCAAAATTTACATTAATTTTTTGTTTGAAATTTCAAATAATCTAATTTAAAAAAATTAATTTAAGTACATGTAAATGCAGAATTGAGAGTGAAAATAACAAGTATGAGCTGATTTTAACACTATTTTTTAGTATTTGTGGGTTATATAAGAGCTTTATCTAAGATTTATCTAATTGTAAAAATTAATTTTATATCTGATAACCTAACAAAACTTAATTTAAAATTTTATAATAATATATTTCAACTATAATTTACATTTAACTAAACTATTTAACTATTTAACAATCTAACTATTTAAAGTTAAATATTTATGGCTAAACTGCCTTAAATAGCATATTAGTATCTTTTGTCCAAATTATATCTGTTCTTAGACGAGTTAAAAATTTATTTAAAAAACAATAAATTTTGTCCACTTATTGTTCCTTCCTTTCATCGTGGGTGTGGGGGAGTGAACGCCAGCCAACCGAACGGACATCTCAAATCCATAGCTAGCTTTCGCTAACGAAAAATCAGCTAAAAAAATATTTTTGTCTACACTTTCATTTATCTCTCGCGCATTACAGCCTAATTTATATAATCGTCTCTCATGTCAATAAGAGAAAGTCCTTCAAAGGAAAAAAACACTTATTTGTAACAATGATTGCACAGTGCTATTAAATTTTACTCTCTCTTTAAATACGAGTACAGCGCTCGGCACACCAATTGCGAGTTAGTTTGAAGCAAAATGTTAATTCAATATTACTTTATCTGGTCTGCTGTCAAATAACTTAGATAAGCAAACGCTACGTTTACATAAATTTCTTTGATAGACGTGCAGTTTATTTTATAAGAAATAAATCGCAATTTCTCAATAAAATTAATTTGTAAACAAATTTTTAAAACATAATTTTAAAATATTTAATTGGTAAAAATTAACTATGTTATAAAATCTAAACAGATGTATTGTTTCTCATACCCAGGCATTGCGAAAACGGATTAGCATTTTAATAAATTTTGATTTTATCAATTCATTAAGTTTGACTTTAAGTTTAAAATAAAAGCTTAAATTTTTATTAAAATTTGAATAACGTTTATTTTGAAGCCTTTTTACTTGAATATATTTTTTTTGGGTAGAAATTGTCATGAATTGAATGTTTATTTATGTTTTTTCAAAAAAAGAAATTTAATTTTTCACTCATTTTATGTATTTATTAATTGAATTTAATAATTTAATGCTCAATTTAGCACATGTTTGACACAAACGATAGTAAAAGTTAACAAATATATTTAAAACAAAATATTTTCAAACAATATCGCATCAAAATCATATAAGTTTTGCAATTTCTTATATTTTAAGATTATACATTATATTTGAGCTTTTTCCGCAATAATTACACTTTGTATTTAAAAATCAACTCAGAATGGTTTCATCTATAATTAATAGCACCTATTGATTACTTGTCTTAAGAATTGATTATCGTCTCGCTCTAGACATAAACTTTTCTTAAGGCTGTCTGACGATACAGTTTGATACAGTTATAAATTATAAAAACATTTAGAGAGAAGATACGAGCAATTTTTAAATTTGAAAAATAAGGTTAAGGTCAGGTCAGGTCTAAACTTTTAATTTTAGTAATTTTGGTTGCTATACATTAATTTCGCGTATCATAAGATTATTATTAATCATGATTTAGTTTGGCGGAAATTAAGATTTTAAAAAATTAATTTTTAAATTTATAAAACGAGAGTGAATTATAATATGTATAACTTAATATAAAAATTATAGTCTGTCTCCTATCGGTCGCGATAAACAAATTGATCGAAAATAACATGAATTTTAATATCCATTATAATAAATTGATGTGAATTATGAATTAATATCAGTTGTTATTTAGTTCAGACCTTGATATTATAATTAAGCGCTCTTAACATTGCATATCCTTTTATATATTTTTCTCTGTGTCCTAATTTTGTTTTATTTGCATTTAATATGTTAAATAAACAACTTTGAATATTTTTTATGATAAAATCAATGTTAACCGTTTAATGACAATTAATTTCTCGCTAATCAGTTAAATACAAAGTCTAATTATTGAGTATAATATTTTTTTTTTGCTATTAATTTCTTACTAGTTTTTACATTTGCAAAGCGTGCCAATGGATATGTAAATAAAAAATTACTTATCAAAAAAACTATGTATTTAAATATTTATTGAGATTATCATAAAAAGCGAAAGTGACATATGAGAAGACAATTTAATTTAACACGAAAAATATATTATTTCATAGTCCTTTTAAATTATCGAAACACAAAAATTAATGGCACACAAAAAAACATAAACCATAGAAAAATAATTAAAAAAAACTCCACGGTTTAAGGCGACAGATTCGGCATCTGATTATTGAAATTGCAGGCCTGCACCAGCAGTAGTCTCATTTGGCTGTTGTCCTCCTTCAGCTTGGTGTTGGTCCGCTGCAGTTTGCCGATCAGATCGATGGCCCGGCCGAGTACGCCGGACTTGGACAGCTGCGACTTCGGGCCGACAATGTTGCGCAGTTTGCTGATCTTGTCGTTCAGTTTGGTTCGGTAGCGAAACTCGGCCGACAGATGGGCGGACCGTTTCTGCGCCTGTTTCGATTCGGCCGCGCACTTGCGGCCGGACTTTTTCGGGACGGCGGACGGTTGAGCGTGAGTACGACTTGTTTGGTGGCTGGCGTTGCGATGACTGGTGGGCTCGACTAGTTTTTCAGGCTCGCACGTCGTGGTCGAGTCCATGTCGCTGGTCTCGACGGCGTAGTTGTGGCCGACCATCGAGGCGATTGGCGACGGCAGCGAACACGTTATCAGATCGCCGGCGACCGGCGACGATATCGGTTTGTTGAGGCTGTAGTCGCCACCAACGGGACCGACTCTCGGGAAAAATTGCAGGCAATCGTTGTCGTAGAGTTCGGGAGTATTTGGCGGCGAACTTGGATAGACAATGGGCGCCGACTGAGTGGTCGCCGGCGTTAATGACTGTTTGGCGCGAAGATAGTCGAGCAGTACCTGCTTTAGCCGATACTGGATCAGCATTTTTTCGTTCTGCTTCTCCTGAGTTTCGATAATCTTTAGCAGATGATCGACACCGGTCTCGGACTTGACCGTCGGTGCGCCGCCGCCGCCGTCGGCCAGCGTTAGCGGCTTATTGGACGATATATTAAGTAAGGAGATGTCGTCGGTGTTCGGCTTTAAGTCGGACACTCCCAGATTGTTGGCGTCCGGGCCGCTGTCGGCGAAGAAGTTGCCATAACCGGAGTCGTCGAACTCCAGATTGAGCGGCAAAAACTCGTCCATGTCTAGCGAGTATTGTAATACCATTATCGCGGATTAATTTTTAAGGCTCTTTTGATTGCAGACGAGGTATAAAAGAAAAAACTCTTTTTTCTCTCTCGATATTTATATATATAAATATAAAAATAGTTTGGCTTAAATTAAAATAAATAAATAACTCGTTTTTAAATAAAAACTAGATAAGTATAAATTAGACAACGACTTGCATCCACTACTCATTCCACTCTTAACTATTCGTCTATCTTATCGAAAGCCAACTGAGAGACTAGTTTCGGGCCGGCAATCATTATATACCTAACAAGTCAGTCGGCGAGCGAAACAGTTAGCACGCGATCAAGAAGTGCCAGCGATTTCTATTTGAATTATTATCGCTTAGAGAAAATAGGCGGAGATTGTGAGCGACAATTTTTTTTATATTAATAATTCTCGTCAGTGCAGTAAAAAAATTATAACAGTAATAATGATGAGTAAACCGTTTACAGTAAACGGAGTGCACTGTAAAACTGTATCGCCTGTTATGATGAAATAACTCGCCGTATCTCTCAATTACGTAAGAATAACTCTCGCTGCGTCTGTAAAAATTTATTTGGTTCTGGCCTTATCAGGTGCGCGACCGAAAAAGTTATCGGCAACTAATAGGGGAGTGTGTGGGGCGAGAAATGAAGCCGAGCCGCGATTTGCTGGCGACTGTCAAAAGGGGGCGGAAGTGGTTTAGCGGTAGCGGTAGTGCGGCGTGAATAGCGAGTGTCTGCCAAAGACATTGAAATTGTGATTATTTCAATTTCTGTGCTTATTATATGTGATATATCTTATGGCTTAAGATGTAATATTTCATAACTTTCTTCTTTCTCCGTGTGTTGTTTAGTTTACCAAAAAGTATAGCTAAAAAATTATTTATTTTGCAGGTTTTTTTCTTTGCAGTATCAGAGCGGATATGAAATTAATTAAATAGATTTTTTCTGAAGTATTTTAAATAAAATTATATAAATTAGTATAGAGTTTAATATTTAATAACGTATAAGTAAAATATTGTTTAATTTAATTTCGTTTACAAATTATTACAAGTAAATCAGTGCTAAAATTTACTAAAACGATATAAGGGTTTGAAAATTTAATTAATCAATAAATTAAAACAGAGTAACTTACTTGAGTTATTAGTTATCAATTTGTATTAATTCTTTCACTTTTGATATTATATTTTGATATTTTGCAATAAAAGTGAATGAAAAGCTCGAAACTCAAGCGAAGGTCAACATTAAGAAAAAAGTTTCATTACAGCACTTATTAAAACTTAAGCAAAAATGTTCGTCAAGCTATTCGACAATTTGCTTAAAATCAATTAAACTAATTGTTAGTGCACTCTGTTCTGTAATTAAAATTTTTAATCTGCATTTTTCACTGTCGTTCACTGTTTATCGATACAATAGGCATAAATTCTCGCGTGTGTTTCGTCGTTCACATAAGTTTTATAAAGAGAGAAAAAACTTTTAAGGACATCTCTAACCTGTAGATAAAAGTCACGCGTTTCTCTTTAATAGAGTTTAAATGTTGAAATAGTTTATTATTTTTACAAATCTAATATATAAATTGCAAATTACAATACATTTAAATAGCATTATATTTACAATAAATAAAATGATTTGGATTTAATTTTCTCCCACTGCCCTAAATATGTAATCAAATTGATAACAAAAAATTAAGGGAGAGAGAGAGAGAGAGAGAGAGAGAGAGAGAGAGAGAGAGAGAGAGAGAGAGAGAGCGCGAGAGAGAGAGCGAGAGAGAGAGAACTTTTCGGTCTCACGAAAAGAGAAAATGCGAAGTATGATCAGCACGTGTACCGTCACAACCATTTATACAGTTACGTAAACTTTTTTTTGTTATCAGTCGCTCTGCGTCTGTGTTAATAAATAAATATATATATTCTTTTTCTTTTACTTTTCGCTGACGAATGTCAATGTTAATGTATAACTGACTCTTAAGTTATTTCAAGCCGTGATAAAAGGCTTAATTTTTTCTCTTGAGTAAATATTTGAAAATTAATTTTTTTGCTAATAGCTCTCTAAATATAGCATCAATTATCACGTGGTTTATCTCTGCTCTCGATTGTCTCGTCGATACCCGTTATTAAACTTATTTAAGTAAATAATTATTAAAATTAAAAATAGTTAATGTATTCTTTTTTTTCATTATTTTTTATTTTTGTTAAATTAATTTTTAGTTATTCAGTAGTTATGAATGTAAATAAAATTTAACAGCAAGTTTTTAAAATTATAGCTAATTTGTTATAAAAAATTTTATAACTCGTATAAATTTGTAAAATAGTTTTAAACAGTAACCTTGAAATTAGCTATATTTACCATTTTTAAGTTATTACAAAATATTAATAAATAAGTATATTTTTTACTTAAATTTTTGTTTAATAAATGTCCACTTTTGGCAAAAGTTATTTATAAAAACGATAGCTTTATTAAGAATGGCTAAAAATAGTGCAATTTTACATTAAAAAATTTACATTAACCACAAATTATCGACTATCTTAACATATTTTGAATTAGTCTTTTTTTATAAGCGCTTAACATTAATTAACGTTAACATTAATCTGCAGGAAATTAAATTACTATGATTTTTAAAACTCATGACTTGTACTCACACTGTTTAATAAATATAAATAGATATTTTATATATAGAGTACGTGTAATAAAAATATATTTCATTATATATTATATTATTTTCAAACTAATATAAATACTAAACACTTATATGTACTTGCAATAAGTATTTATTCATAATATAAACTAAGTGTAATCTATGAAATAATATACGTGATTATAATTTCATTACTTAAGCAGAATTTAAATATTAACATTTTTCTTTTTTAAAATTTTTTTTAATTAGCAATTGAAATGAAATCTAAATCAATAAAACTATTTAATTATAAAATTATTTATTGATTCAAACCATTATTTTGATGCTAAGTATATGAACAGGACTTGTGATTAAAATGAGATTATAGTGGCAGTGATAAAAATGGCTAAATTTAGTGCATAAAACTAAAAGTTTATGATTTTAACTATAATTATCAATACTTAAAAAAAATTAAAAAAGTTTGTGTATAACTGTTTAAATAAAGAAATTATATAAATGATGATGAATGTCAAGGATAATATCATAAGTAAAATAAAATAAATACGATTTTATTGCAACATCACTATAAAAATACTCTTTAGACTATTTGACTTATAAGCAAATTTTAATTTGTAATTTTCAAAGAAAATGATATTTTATTTAATTTACTATTATGTTTATAAATATTTTTAAACTACATTAAACTGGATATTATTTAAGAAGTTTAGTTAATAATAAAAATTAAAATATTAAGATTTTAAAAACTTTATCGATTAAGCCTATAAATAGTCTTAGCGTAAATAAGATTTCCTTAACTTAATTATTAAATAATTAAGATATAATATATTAAATTAAATTAAATTAATCAAAAAAATTTCTTAAGAAAATCTGAAAATATCATATTTAAAATTCTTTTTCGCGTGTATGAGTGCGTAATTTATGTCATTTTGCGGTAAATTTAATCATGCATTTGAAAATGATTATCAAACTGTGATAAGCAGCCACTCATGTGATATAATCATGTTCAGCACAAATAAATTCAAATGTGTAGAAGTGTTTCATTGAGAACGATGCAGACATTTGTGTGCCTCACTGGTAGGTCACGAATGATAAGACTTTTCCAAACACAATAAGAAATAAGGCATTTATTTTTTTGGTAAAACTAATGATATATTAAAAATATTATTTGTCAAATTATTAAATATAAATTAAGCAATACTTTTTAAAATAGATTAAAAATGAATATATATATAGATTTTCTTGTAAATAATGTAATCGAAAAATTAGTTTAGTTTATTAGCTATTTCTAGTGAATCGATCAATATTTAAGATAAATATTAAAGATGATCACATTTTTTTTTGCTTAAATACAAAGCTTACGAAATCAATAATATCAAAGAGAATAAAACTAAATATTTTATTTAGAAATTTTTCTATTCATTAATTTCCATAAAAATGAAAAACAAAGTCCAAATCATTGTTAAGTGCTATCAACCTCTACCCTCTAATTTCGTGGTCCACTCGGCCGGTGATCATCCCTATCAAACTGGTTTATCCCGATATCCATTTAATTCGACAAAACGAAACCCACTCTTAAACCCTAATTTAATCTTAATTCTCAGTTTAATGCTTATCATTAAAAGCGCAATTTGTTTAGTGGTCGGCGATAATCCCGAAATAAATCTAATACTCGCCGATTACGGATACTTTTTTCATATAAAAATTCACTGGAATTTATTTCTCATTCAATACTACTTTTTAACTATTATAACTCAACTCATTTACAATTGGCGCTATAATTCCGATTATTTAAAACCATTTCAAATGCTCTCCGGTCTCGTCTCTCCCGCTTGTATTGGACTAAACAATGCCGACGACACTATCAAATTAATAATTATGACGAGAAAATTATTTCGGCTCAGCAAATGGATTGTGATTTTCATTTCGTCCACCTGTCTATTAGGAGCTATGACAGCATTGCTATTCGGCTATCAATGCAGTCCAATTCAGATACTAATCTTTGTAATTCCCTCGTCTCTATGTTTTTGTCTGTCCTCCTGTCACGTGAGTAGCGTTATCTACTGGAATGTAATCTATTTCATTATTGACTGCTATTATTTGACTATTAAATTAAAACGCGTTAATATCGATATGAAGCGAATTTTAAAACATAAAAGTAAGAAATCACTGAATGAAAATGTCAATACACTGTTGAAATGGTTAGACTCACTCTACAATGAAATTGACAACTATAACAAGTACTGGTCGTTATTTATTTTCTGGTTTTGCGCTATATTTATAACCATAATATGCATGAATTTATTCACATTATTATTCGGTAAAATGATTTTAGTAAACCGAATAATTTTCACTAATTTTCTTTTGATTCTATTATTTTCGCTGATTATACTGCTGAGGATCGCCGCCTATATATACGCCACCGTAAAATTATCGTATAAACTTCTGAACTCGTTTTTCGTATTAAATGCAAATTTAAAACTTTCGATTATTTACTCGCATAAGGTAAATGAGAAAATATTCGTAAAATTTAAATTTTATTATCTGATACTCGCATCAGTATAACATTTTGTCCTTTCATTACTTGATTGTTAGAATAAAATTTAACAAAATAATAAAATTTATAAACTTTGTAATTTTGCATATTTATTATAAATTCTCTAAATATTTGAATTATATGTAGTTATCGTTATTTATCGAAAGAGTTGGAAAATTAAACATTGGATTTTACTGTTGGAAATTGTTTGTTATTGATTACTTTAAATTTTACGAGGTATTAAAATTATTTTTAAAAATTTAAAACAATTATTTATTTATTTTTAATTTATTACAAATTTTAATGTAAAATTATTTTATAAATAATTTATTTCATATATTATTAGATAATGTCAGTCATGGCTGCATTTTTTATTAAACTAATGGAAGTATCATTATATTAATCAAAATAATGCCTATTTATTCACTTTATTTTTATGCAATTTATATAAGCATTCCGCTGTTATGATCATTGATTGATGTAAGAATAATATAAATATGTAAACTTTATAAAAGTTATTAGTATTAAAATTTTTAAAATTGTATACTAAATAATAAATACATAGGAAGCAGTTTCAATAATTTTAAGCATACTCTTACTTGATTTGTTTTTTAAATTGTTTGGGAAAAATTATTGCTATTAAGTTTTATATAAATTTTTTCTAATGTCTATGAACTACAATAGACAATACAATTTACTTTTTTTTACATAATTACTCAATAATAATGAAGAGATTTTACCAAAATTTAATCATTTGAAAATGATTATCAAACTTCGATAAGCAGCCACTCATGTGCTATAATCATGTTCAATATAAATGAATTAAAATGTGTAGAAATGTTTCAATGCGAACGTTACAGACATTTGTGTGCCTCTCTTTTAGGGCACGAATGATAAGGCTTTTCCTAAAGTTTATAAAACATTTATATTTCTGATTAAATTAATAAAAGATTCTACACAATTGAAATGCAGTGTAGATGTTGAGAGTTTCATAATAGGTATTACATGTTTATAAATTTTACTATGCTTTAAAAAGTATTAATAAAATTATTAAAAAGCTTAAAATATAAAATATAATAAATTGAAAAAAATTGCGATTTATTGTTAAATATAAATAGACTTCGAAACTAAATCGTAATTTTTAAAAAGTTTAATTTGTCAACCAATTGGCAAATTATTTTCAATTAACACTACAGTATCAAACTTTTCAAATTATCTTTTTTCAATCTATTTAGCCTTTTATCTTAAAAATTATATTTAATGGAAATTTCCAAAAATGGAATTTTCAAAATTAGATTTATAGAACCTGTGATGCTATCTATTGGCAAATTAATTATTTAAAATTAAATTAAAGATTATAAAGATTATAGATTTTATTTTATAAAATTGTCATTAGATCGCAGATTATGTCCTATAAACCCAGTTTTGAAAATTCCATATTTAATGGAAATTTCCATTATATATTATTTATAGCAAAAAAAACTTTTTAGATTAAAAAAGATAATTTAAAAAGTTACATAGTGTACTGTCAAACTAATTTTAATCGTACGGAATAAATTTTATTTACACGAAGAACTTTGTAGAAATTTTGAACATCAAATCTGGAGATTAGGTCTAGTCATTAAAAAATTTCTTTCAAGATTTTCGTGTCCAATAAAATAGTCCGTAGGATTGGATCACTTCCATCGCTATATTGACACTTAAGTGACGCATTTTCATAAATTATGAAACAAATTATATTTTACATAATAAAATGATATTTTATTTGAAAACAGTGTTTTAAAACTGAAATATAAAGTTTAGTGTGATATAAGTTAATGTAAGAAAGATATTTTTATTGAATCGATAAATAGTACTTTAAATAAATATTTATGTTGAAAAACAGTGTTTTCGTTAATAATAAGTTTAACGAATCAATAATTTCACATCATTGAGGAAAAAAATAATATACAATATAAACTGAAATTTTATTCGCATATTTTTCTACCTATTGTTACAAAATTGATATTAAAAATGAAAAACAGTTACAAAATCACTATCAATTGTGATCAATCACTACCACCTAATTTAGTGGTCCACTCGGCCGGCGATCATCCATATCAGACTGGTTTATCCAGATATCCATTTGTTTCAAATAAACGAAACCCACTCTTAAACCCGAATTTAGTTTTGATTCTCAGTTTACTCCTCATAATTAAAAGTGTTATTTCTTTAACAGTTGGCGATAATCCGGAATTAAATTTAATGCTTAGCGATTTCGGTTACATTTATAAAATCAAAGTTCACTGGAATTTATTCCTAATTCAGTCCTATTTGCTAACTATAATATGTCAACTAATATACAACTGGCGCTATAATCCAAACCGTTTAAAACCATTTCAAATGCTCGCCGGTTTTGTTTCGCCGTCTAGTATTGGATTCAATAATTCCGATGACATAATAGAGTTAATTATTTTGACCAAACGATTATTTCGGCTCAACAAATGGATCGTAAACTTAATGACCGCAGGAGGCCTTATAGGATCGATTACAGTATTGCTCTTTGGCTATGATTGCAGTTTTATGCAAATAGTTATTATCGTTATACCGTCCACTTTGTATATATCGTTGAGCTCCTGTCACGTGAGTCGCGTAATCACGTGGAATGTCATCTATTTTATTATTCAGTGCTATTATTTTACATTTAAATTAAAGCGAGTTAATAATTATATAAATGCTATTATAAGAAATAAAAAATTAGTGAATGCAAAAGTCAACAGGTTATTGAAACGCTTAAATTTAGTTTACATAGAAATTGATATCAATAACAAGTACTGGTCATTATTTATTTTTTGGTTTTGCTCTATATTTATAACAAGTTTATGTATGATTTTATTCTCGTTATTATTTGGTAAAATGGATTTAATATTTCGAATACTTTTCTCTTATTTTATAATTATTTTATTATTTATGTTAATTTTCATTCTGAGAATCACAGCCACTGTGTATTCAACAGTTAATATATCGTACAAACTTCTTAACTCTTTGTTCGTATTAAATGCCAATTTAAAGATTTCATTTATCGACTTATATGTGGTAAAATATATTTTGTTAAACTTATGTTTTAGTAAGAATTGATATTTGAAAATAAGAATAAATTAGAAATTTTAGAATCTTAACATTTTATTGCATTTTTTGAATTTTCCATAGTTATCCTCATTTATCGAAAGAGTTGGCAAATTGAATGTTGGATTTTATTGCTGGAAATTGTTTGTTATTAATTACTTTAAATTTTATGAGGTATTTTCACATTTTTAATTTACAAAAATTTATTAAAAATTTTCCAAATTTACTATTTATTAAATACTTCTGAATAATAATTTTATTTATCTATATTTAGATAATGGCATTTATGGTCTTGTTTTTTATTAAAATAATGGAATTATCTATAATTAAATAACAATAACTAGTCATTATTCCCACAGTTCGCCACTATTGTTGAATAATGTTTTGTTTTAAATTTAAACAACGATTAAAATTAAATAACTGTACAGGCTCATTAATTTTTACTGTACAGATCATTCAATTCCTTTACAAAACAGGAATACCACTCGGCCGGCGATCATCCATATCAGACTGGTTTATCCAGATATCCATTTGTTTCAAATAAACAAAATCTACTCTAAACCCTAATTTAGTCTTAATTCTTAATATACTGCTTATCCTTAAGTGTGCAATTTCTATAGTCGTCGGCGATAATCTGGAAATAAATCTAATACTCGCCGATTACGGATACTTTTTTCATATAAAATTCACTGGAATTTATTTATCATTCAGACTTATATTCTAACTATTTTATCTCAACTAATAAACCACTGGTGCTATAATTCTGATTATTTAAAGCCGTTTCAAATGCTCTCCGGTCTCGTCTCTCCCGCTAGTATTGGATTAAATAATACCGACGACACTATTAAATTGATAATTATGAGCAGACGATTATTTTGGCTCAACAATTGGATTGTGATTTTAATATCAATGAGTGGTCTGCTATCAGCTCTAACATTGCTATTCGGCTATCACTGCAGTCTAATTCAGATATTAATGTTTGTCATTCCCTCGTCTTTATGTCAATGCCTGTTCTCTTGTCAAGTGAGTGGTGTAATCACCTCGAATGTAATCTATTTCATTATTAAGAGCTATTATTTGACCATTAAATTAAAACGCGTTATATATTGATATAAAATTAATTATTAAAAATAATAACAAGAGATTCGAGAATCGAAAAGTTATTAGGCTTTTAAAGCAGTTAAATTCAGTGTATATAGAAATTGACAACAATAACAAGTACTGGTCGTTATTTATTTATTGTTTTTTATATTTATAACATGTATATTTATAATATATTTATAATATCTGAATGAGAATAAATCTTATTATCAAAATTTGAA
>JAQIYA010001062.1:0-14829 GCA_034699355.1 Microtritia minima | reverse complement strand
ATCTGCTATTAAGATATTAATCGACAATGAAAATATTCTATACTACTAAATTTAAAAATTTCTAAAAATTAAGATAAATCATGATATAAATAAAAATAAATCTATTTATTATTTATAATTTATTTATATTTAATTATATTTATTTAATTATTTTTTACTATTTTATTTCTATTTCGTTTTATGAGATCATTAATATTTGTAAAATAAGTAACTTATTGTAAATTATTTATAGCAAGAATTATCTTAATGTTCAAAAATTCAAGCTATTATCTATCTCTCACTTTCACTTTCACTCTCTCTCTCTCTCTCTCTCTCTCTCTCTCTCTCTCTCTCTTTCTTTCTTTCTTTCTTTTTATGTTTGTTTATATATTTTATAATATATTTGTTTTTTAGGTACGATTTATTTACTTAAGTTATTTATAAATTTGAAAAATTATTTTACAATTCAAAATTTTTATGAAAATAATTAATTTAGCATAATTTGCATAAAAGTTAATTTTTTCAAATAAGCATTAAATTTTAAGAAATATTTGTTTATTTCTTTGTTTTTGATTATCACAAAATAAAAAATCCGAATTCATTGTTTCACAAAGAGTGTGCAACATTTTCATTTTCGCTTTTATTGTAATACATTTATTCAATCAATAACTACGATTTTCGATATTTCTGAGAAATATGAAGCAAATATTGGAATTGTATAATACAATTATTTTACAACTCTTATATTGAACATTACATAGAATAAAGGGCCTGAACTCGAAAAGTGGTCGTCAATATAGTCAATAATGGACGTGAGTATAACTTTTAAAGTGTGTTTTAAATGAGCTGTTTATAAAATGATGTCTGTATATGTCTTAAATTTTATAAATAAACAAAATTTACTTTTTTAATGTATTAAATAAAATTTAATAAATAATCTCTATTGTACATAAAATATAGGTAGATTTTTATTGCATTTTCAACAAACACTTCCTCCAGTCTTGCTTTTATAACTCTCTAATATTGTTTGATCACAACCTTGATGTTGATGATGATGTTATTTAATCGCTTGTTTCTCTTCAAGTTTTAAAAGTTAAACTTTTATTATTATTTTTGCTGCACAAAAAAAGCATTGTTATGGAACTCTTTGTGAAAATATTTAAAATATTACTAGCCTTACCATTGAATTCGTCACTTAAAATCCACATTATTCTATTTAATTTTTAGCATATTTTGACAAAAGAAAGCTTTGCATTTGAGATGTCAGTCCGTCTGTTTGCTAGAGTCCCGCCGATGAAGGGAAGGAACCATAACTAAATTTGGTATCATTTAAATAGAGTTTTAATTTGTCAAAGTTGCACATATGGATTAATATGACATACTCTTTATTGACAATGGGAAACTTGTTGTAAAAATAAATTTTATGTATTGTTGAAATAAATAACAACAATGAAGCGCGAACGTAGTGAGCACTTAAACTAACCCATGATTAATAAAAATTATGTTAAAATAAGCTCTTTTGGATATTATCTCGCTTTCTATCTCCTTCTCTATCTCTTAATTGAATTGAATTGACTTCATTAATATTTATAGGGTCCGTTCACTCAACCGAAGCTGATTTCCAGTGAGAGGGTGTTAACACAATTATTAACAACTCAACAGACAATAGCAACACAGGGACTCGAACACGAGTCTTTCTACTCAAAATTGTCTCCCTATGCAACTGACGAGCTATAATCACAGCTATACTCTCTATAAATACTAAGAGATTAACACATGCTCGTCGTTATTATTAAAGATGTCATAATCTCAAGTTAGCTTAAGTTCATTTCAAGCTCAATTAAACAAGAAGTATATTGTTTGATAATATTTTGCTTTATTGAATTCTAATTAAACACTGGAGTCAATATTAATTTTCTACATTTTTTCCGGGACTTTATATTGTGCAGGTTTAAAACTGGTCAGGACTGAGCACAAAATGTTGAAATGTGAATAATGTCACGAAAGTAGAGACGTTTGGTCACTCTTAATATAAGATAATAATGCCACAGACAATTATTTGAAAATCTATTCAAATAACTAATATACTTAATAAATAGAATTACAATAGAATTACATATTGTAGAACTGGAAACCCCCGACTTTAATCGATTTTTTATCAAATTAAAAATTCCCTTTTAGAACCTTATTTATTTTTTTCCTGGCTTTTAAATTATTGTTTAAATCAGTTTTAAAGAAGAATATTCGAAATGTGAAATAACTAATAATATAATGGCTTAATATGTGTAATAACAATACAGATCCAAATGCTAAACATAAACACAAATGTGAATATGTTTTATACACAGAACAGATCATTTGCTATCAGAATCTTTACTACTATTCGTTTATGATTTTTATTCTCATTATTATTCTCATACGCCTTCATGTACGACAATTCAACATATGTTGTCCACAATGTGAGGCTAGTAATGTGCATGTCTTCATACAGCAGATCGTATCATAAAATTTAAGTGTGATCAAACACTTTTATTGGAGTGAGTAGTGATGGACAAAAGGTTAAAAGGTTAAGATTTCCATTAACCTTTAACTCTATGGGTTAAAATTTTTATTAACCTTTAACCTTAACCCTAGGTTAACCTTCAAAAATACTATATAAAATCGTTTATTGTATTTATATTTTATTAATAACGTTTATTCATACATTTAAATATAAATAAACAATTTCTATCCAAGAATTTAATAACAACAATGCTTTAATAGCATTAATTCCCAAACGATTTCGTTTTTTATATTGAATACACTGATTTTAAGTTCTTAGATTCAAATAATTTCAAACATTCTTTTTTATTTTTTTCGAGACATAATTTGCTGATTATTAATTCAATAAATTAATTTATGTTCGCTTACAATTGAAAATATAAGCAAATCAAAATATATTTTCAATATTGTGTGATATTTCAAGCACTTGATATTGCAATAGATATTATAATTCACAATATTTTAAGTGTGAATCATCTAAGTTTCATATTACAAGACTACATTCATATGCATAACAATGTACATAATAGTTTTAGTAACTTTGTTAATATATTTGTATTTTAATTATAATTAATTTCATTTATTTACGTTAAATATTCATCTAAATTCTTTAAAAAAGGTTAACCCTAGGTTAATGATCGCCTTAACCTTTAACCTTAACCCTGGGTTAAAATCTATGCTTTTAACCCTAGGTTAACCCTGGTTAAAGGTTAACCTTTGGTTAAAGTGTCCATCACTAGGAGTGAGTGAGTGAATGAGTGAGTGAGTGAGTGAGTGAGTGAGAGAGAGAGAGGGAGAGGGAGGGAGAGAGAGAGAGAGAGAGTTGGTTTGTAAGTTAATCGTCAGTGTGGACAATGATCGTTATCCATAAATATGCACAAATAGGTTGAATGTAGGAAAAGCGCCAAAATTATATTACGTTTGATGAAATGGAATCCGTTTTCAAAAATTTAATATAAAATTATTTTATTAAAAGTTAAATAAAAATAAATTTAATTGTTAAAAATCTAAAATATAAGACAGTGATAATTAAAAACAGTAAAACTTAATCCATAATTTAACGCCATAGAGATTCTACTAGTATTACTAATTTAATTTTGTTAGATATGCTTTCTATATAATGGAAACCATTTATGGAGTTATTTCAATTTTATGATTAATTCTCTATCAGTCGGCAACGGATTCATTTTTTTCAAAATGAAAATAACTTTTATATCCCTAATTTCGAATATTGACAATAATTTCAAACCCCAATTCGATATTTGTAAGAAAGCGTAATGAGTGAACAGCAGTTAAAACATTATATCCGTTTTAGTTATGCTGAATTTGTCTTATATTTATTAACTTATTTTATATCTTATATCTTCTCTTATTATATTTGAATTATTCAATTACATTGATATAATGAAAGAGTTTACTACAAATAATAAATGTTACTAATCTAAATAATTTTAGTAAATCATACTTCTAAGCGGAAACTGTCGAAAGAGTTTTCGTGAAGTTCTGAAATGAATGTGAAGAAACTGTATAATCTGTGCTTCATTTCTGACTGGATATATGGCATGATCTTCCCTTCAAATCTCTTGTGGGTTTTATTTCCGTTCAAAGATATATTTATTTGGTCTGGAATTGAGTTAAAAATAAAAATTGCTTCAATTTGTGGAAAAATGTACAAATAAGATGAAGACATAATTTTTTAAAATTTAAATTTTATTCTTTCTTAATAGTAATATAATAATTACTGTTGAAATCAATTTAATCAATAAAATTAATAAAATCTTTTATATACTTTAGAATTCTTATAAATTCCAACTTATAGAATATAAAGACAGTATAATTTGTTATTTATAAGCAGATAAATAGAGAACTAATAAAATATATAAATTGCTGTGGAATACAAAATATAGTATAGACATGATTCTAAGTAAGTCAGTGTTATGATGAAGGGCTAAGTAGTTTAGTCATTGTTATCATCGCATAACTTTAACTCTCATTATTCAATGCATGAAAAACATTTCGATATTACGAAACAACATTAACAAAGCTTTCTTTAAAAGAATTGTTTAACGACTTCTCTATGAGATTACTTCTCATTTCGCAGAATATTTTATACAATTTTATTTATTCTTATATTTCTGGCTATTAATTTGATGTAAATTATTTGTTAATACCCAACAAATCTGATTGAATGCAATTTATTAATAATATAATGTAATGTTATTTTGTTTTTCCATTGATTAAAGTAAAGAAAAGCAATAATTTATATTGAAAACAGCATGTCTATTAAATTTGATATTAGTGTGTCAAAAACAGGCGTTATGTAAAATTAAAATGACTTTTGTGAAGTAATGCGCAGTAATAAGTTAACAGATTACCAACTGATCAACCATATCATTGACGCTCTTCAATTTAGTTTATTAATTTAGATTATGTTAGTTAACTGTTGTAAGTGCTCTAATGTATACAACATTTTAAAATATAATCAAATATCAAAAATTTGAATTCAATATAAAAGTAGAGTTTCGGGAAGTAATTTTCTGTCTGCACCGACTCTAACGCGTCTAATTTCAATTAATTCTTCTTCAACTTCTTATTTTTCACTGTTTGACTTTTATGGAACTCGACCTTTAAGGAGAAATTCGACCACAATAGATGATCAATACTTTTTTATTAACTTACTTGATTAAACGCTTCGTCTTTAATGTCTAACTTATTTTAAAGTCTGGCGAAAAAATAACTTAAAAAGAGATATATTTGACTGGCCTTACATTCTTCGTTCGTGGTATGAATGTTACACGTATAATGTATAGAAATTTATACATTTATATAACATTTTGTTGATTGAAGTTTATATTAAATGAAGTAATTAATATGCGATCGAATATAATTGTCAATGAGTTTTAATTTCATTTAATATGAAAATAATAAATAAACATGAAATCAGTTTAATTTAATAAAGAATTTATTTTTTACAACAAAAGATATTTTCACAAAAAGCTAAGCCGTTCTCGCAAAATAATAAGCATTTTTACTCGATTATAATCTTAAGTGTTCATAAATGCGTACAAGAATATATTTAAGCGTTATAATAATAAAGTGTTACAAATACTACAGAGCATTGAGTACTTATGATTTAAGTATTTGATATTTACAATAATTGATGTAAAATTCATAAGCAATATTTATAAAATTGTTTGAGGCAGCAAAACATTTGAAATTTAATTATAATACTTAAAATTAGGCGAAAGGGGATTCGAAGAAGAAAATAAGAAAGTGCTCACAATAACATGCGATGTTGTATAATGAGTTGGTTAGCGTCGAGCACTTATTGTTGTCAGCATTAAATGGACATAAATGAGACTTCCATATAAAAGCCGTCTCTTTTGTCCATTGTTCTGCTCGACAACACTATTTTACGATTATTTTGACTTCGTTTCGATTAGTCGTACATTTACTTATTTTCTTTATTTTTTCTACTGAATTTCTGCGGCTATGGATCGCAATCTAACTCTCGTCAGGCGAAGAGTGGGACACTTGGTATATGATATTTCGGCGATCGCTGGCGTCGCCGTACTTCTTCATGGTCTTCATTTTGATGAACGAGTTCACTCTATCATTCCTAGTTATTGATCTTATAGTAGAATTAGGACTTAGTGGGAACACTGTAGTGTGGTTTAAAGAGGATGATTCACTGTTACCGTAAGCCAAGAGAGAGCTACGAAACGTCACTTTATTGTGACCATTGCTGCGCCTTTTGCGGCCCACTTTGCTTCCGCTGTACTTTTGCCGTCGCGAACAGCAGTACGACGTAAGATACTTGAGATCTGTCTAATCAGTAATCGACATATTTTAAAGCATTAATCATTTCTTTATATCAAAATTTTTAACATACAGATATTGATTATATATAGAGTTTTATACAGAGTCTGTATATGCGTGTGTATGTGGTATATTCAAGTTATATAAGTTATAAGTATCACTAGATTTCTATATAAAATCATGCGATTTTCAATATAGCCCAATATATTGCAAGTTTCTTAGAGATGTTTTATCACAGTATTATTAAATGCCAATGTTTTCATGCTTTTTGCACTTCACATTCTAAAGAATATTTTATGCATTGTTTATATTCTCAATGCCTTACTTTCTCTTTCACTTTCACTTTCACTTTACATTCTTTCTTTCACTCTTCATATTTTTTGTTTATTTATTATTTTTAATTTAGAACACAAAATATATGCTATTATATATTTCTGATATTAATAAAAGTTAGATATTTAGAAATATCTAACATTTCAGTGATCAAAAATTATGAAAAATATCTATAACTATTAAATTAATTAACTAATCTCTATAACACCAAATGATGATTTTCTAGAATAATATAAATTATTTGTTAGAATAAAATTTATTTCATTTTGTTTTTTTTAAAGCATCAAAATCTCATTTCGTTTCGTTTAATTTTAATGAAATTTTAACATTTATTTTAAGCAAAATTTCAATATATGTCAATTTAGCGTTTGTCATTTTATATCAATTGCTAAAAGATTTTTCAAGATGCAGAACTAAATGGAAATTTAATAAAATATAAATAGAGAAAATCGCTTTCGGTCAGTAACCGAAATTAACTGCCAAATTTGAAAAAATTATTTACGTCAAATTTTACAATTTACTGAATTTAACAGAAATTTGGGCATTTTATTGCATTTAATCTAATATTTAAGTTATTCAATTTTGGATTAAATTTTTACTATTGTTATAATAAAGAAATTACAAAACCAGAGGATTATTTATTATTATTTTATAAGTAATAATTCATTAAAAAGTTTCTTAAGTTTTTAAATAATCTTAAATTTATTTATTATTGGTTTATTTTAGCAATTATAGTGTTAATTCATATAAAAATTAAAAATTTATTTCAAATTCTGATTTACATATTATTAATTATTGGTTAAGTTCTGTAAATTTCATTTTCTATATTTCAAAATAGCTTAAATTATATCTTCATTGTGCAAAACAGTTTCGATGCGAACGATCATAAACATCGCATTATTCAAGATTCAAACAGATGCAAACGAAATATTTAAACTCTCTCTTTGAAATGATTATTTACTATAGTAAAGATATTGATAGTAAATTGTATTAAAATTATTTTATACAACATTTCTTTATCTTATTTCTTTGAACAGAATATAATCGTAGAATCTCAACATTTTATTAAGACATTCGAATTTAATTTTTAAGCTGACCGATCTTCGATCTAAAACGATCTTCCCTATATAATAGCCTATATTATTATATATATGCTTGCTTGTACTTAAAGTTTTTATATATCATATAAATATAAATAAACCAAATGTAAATCTAAATTATTTTTAATATTGTGTATATTATTATTATAAAGTGCTTAAATTTTTAAATTTTACTAATAAATTGTATAATAGCATGCATTAAAACTCAATATAATGAAATAGATATGATTGCTATGTAAAACAAAGATTATAAACATAAATACACTTTTCTCTATTTGTCTATAAAAAAAAATTTCATATTCTTTCTTTTCAAATTTATAGAGTAAAAAATAAATTTTTCTTTAAAGTTTTGTATATCAACTATAAATAAACCATATATAAATCTTATTATACAAAATCTTATTTGAAATTATTTTAAAATTACTGTGTTTACATTTAACTTAGTCTGCCGTTTCTTCTGCTGTTATTTTATATAAATTTATATAAGAGGCAAAATGCACTGATTGTTGACCGTAAAGTTAAGTCATGTTGCCTTTTATAATAGATGAGTTATATTGATCTTTATACTTATATAAGTATGATTGAAATGATTTTTCTTTACAAACCTAAAACTAAAGCATATCATATTTTATTGATGATAAATTGACTCTTATATTGCTCTCCGGGACACGAAACTTAGTGTCTCACGGCATCTAATTTGTAAATCAAGATGTCTTTGTTTGACTATACAGTATAATTATGTCAAAATAAACTATAGTTAAGCAAGTAATTGAGTAAATAACTTCTAATAATGTACTTTTAAAGTATTGCAAAAACAAAAAGAAACAAATCAATTGAAATTAATCGAGCTGTACATTGTATACATTGTATATTAATAGAGTTACTTAATTGCAAAATCATGCTCTCCATGAAACTTGGTTAAAGTCAAATAAGTTAATTAAGTTAATTTTTAAAATGTGTGCCAAAAATTTTTTAATTTTGTACAAAATCTCTATTCTCAATACATATAATAACAGGTAATGAGAAGAGAGATTTTGTATAAATACAGTAATATAGTAATTATATATTTCTATTAATCATAACTTTATGCAATAGTATAATAGTATTTTTATTAAATTATTTTACTATAAATAAGTTATATAAACGTTGTTATTTTCTCCCGAAGAGTTCCCTAATTAATCCTATATTTATCTGCCGATTACCTCCCGAATGAAAGGGCTTTTCTTTCCGATTTCCGACAGCCCTATTAGTGACCAAAATCGCATCAAAACATTTTAAGCTAACTTACTTAATTAAAACTTTTTTATCGGAGTTTAAACTGTACTGTAATTTATTTAAATGAAATACATGTATTTTAAAAATAAAAGCATTATAAAAATATATTATAAATTTGTGACATATATTCTAAAAAAAGGATTAATATAATAAGCCGTTTTAAGAGTTTATTTGTTTTTGTTAAAAATTGCATAAATTTTTAAAAAGTTCAAGATTTTTAAAAATAAATTACACATTATTTTACTGAGTTAATGAGTGCTTTTAAGAAGAATTTTAAATTTGTTAAGCAATATTTTATTTTAAATTGAAAATGTTAAATACAGTATGTATCTTAAGTCCCTTTAATAGATAAATATTAGATAACATTTAGTTATTGAAAAAATGACTCCATTACTGCGGTAATGGTAATGGAGTTGAAAAAAGTGTCCGGTAATGGAGCGGTAATGGTAATGGGATTTTAGATTTTTTAATTCACTAATAACAATCAAACTGATTATTGATTTGCATGTAATTTAATAAATGCCAAATTAATTGCTAATTCAATAAAAAAAATCTCTATAATTTATTGAAAATATAAAGTGCATTCGTGTGTGTGTCTGTGAGTTGCCGACAATGATATTTATTGTTGTTTTTAAATGAATTTAAAAAATTTTAAGAGAGAGAGAGAGAGAGAGAGAGACTAAAAATAGAAATTAAAAGGAAAATTATATTAAAGTGGCGAATGCAATGGGTTAGGCAATGGTGAATTGTTAAAGTTGACCGAAAGTATTTTTTCAAATTCGGTTAAATTATGTTTCTGACCGAAAATGATCAGGAATTCTTTACTATTGACAAGTATTGTTGAATAACGCACGGCATTTAATAATACGTAATATGAAGCCGCGGCGCTAATTAAATAATTAAATTATTAAATAATTAAATCATGCGTGTAATATTGTTGGTCGAGAGAGTTTCACAACAATACAGTGGCAATAGTAAATAACAGCTAAATGATACTCATATATAATTTAATAAAACATTTTAATATCATCATGAATGAGTCTACCTTTAGTTTTTACTATTAGAATCTTAACTAACCCTCGATTAGTAACAAATCTAAATATCAGCTCATTTGTATTGCCATTCTTGTTTAAATATAGAAACTTTTTTCGTTAACAATTTCTATGTTAATGATAGTGTCATCGAAGTCTAAACATATGTTGCATTATAAATAAGGGCCGATTTCAAAATCAGCTTACGATAGCTTTATATAAACATGTTTTAGAGCATCTATTCTCTTATGCAAACGACTTTTTATAGACACAAAATAAAATTTAATAAATATAGTCTAAATAGAGTGCCTTTTATGATACTAGTATTGCTTTAGAGCCTACAAAATAAGTGGCCAATAATAAACAGAAGCAACAAAAATGGCATCAATAAATCAACAATTTAACGATTAATCCGATAGTAAAACAGAATACATGAATTAAAGGATTAGCAGCAAAAACAATACGGTATCGCACTTACTCTAAAATTGTCGCTCATAAAGCAGTAAATGATGGGATTGACGAACGAGTTGGCCATCGATAGCCAATGGGCTGCGATGCTGAGCGCAACGTACGTTCTGTAGCCGGAATCGGTCTGATAGATGGCCATCAACCACTCTCGCTTGAACCATAGCAACACGTTGAGGGTCTGGATAGGTAGCCAACAAATGGCAAACAACACCACGATCGTCGCCAACATTTTGATTACCTTTTTTTTGCAAAATTTCCATTCATTTTATATGCAGTATTTTAAATATTCGAATATTAAATAGTGCTTAGACTGTATATTTATTTAATAATAATGTAAACACATTTTTGCAAAAGTTGATAAGAATATTCTACTTCATTAAATGTGTAAATGGATTTTTTAGTCGATAAATATTGAATGTGTTAAAATAATTTATACTTAAGCCTTAACCATAATTTATACTTATCTTTAAGAATTCTAACAAATTTCTCGCAATCAAATTTAAACCACAATTCAACTGCAATTTTAAACTACTTATTCTTGCGTCTCTATTACTTATTATCAAAATATATAATTCATTAAAACTATTATTTTGAGTAAAATTATTGTATAAATTAGCCCAAAACATAACTAAACAATTTGTTCATTTTTCAAAGAAATCAAAAAAAAAATTGAACAGAGATCACCTTAACTTTGGCGTTGTGCTGCACCTCATCCCTTACGGCATCGGCATTTCCGGGCGCCGAATGATTAAACATTTTGAGAGCAACCGATCCATAGACAAAAGTGAGTACAATCATGGGAAACGCGAACGTAATTATAAATATAGCGCTCGTGTAGGCTCGGCCACCCTTTTCGGTCCACGTTTCCTTGCAGTAGTAATAAGTTTCGTTTCCCAAATCAAACGACTCGGCAGTCGAGTGATACCAAATTATCGATCCCATGCCTAATCCTAATATCCATATCACACACACTATCACCGGTCCCAATGATTTTGACCACCGAGAGGAGCCCAAAGGAAAAATAATTGCAATATATCTAAAATTAAAAACATTTTAAAATTTAATTTCATCATCATTTGCTTTAAATTAAATTTACATTATGATTTAAATATGGATATAAATAAATATTAATAAAAATAAAATTGAGTTAATTATTGTTTTCAAATAAGTATGTTATGTCATATTATGTAATATATCATAACTAAATATTAACTTATGATGAGAAATAATTATACAGCATATCAATCGAATAAATCGTATTCTTCGATGACAATCAAATACTGCGCTTATTTTTAACTTAGAAATTTTCAACTATCATCAAATATAGCAATCAATAATTGCGACAAACAGTTTAGATACGGACCGATCATTTTGTAAATTTAGAAATATTCAAGTTTTAAATCTATGAAACCTAAATATATAAACCCTCTTAATGTAAATGATTATGAATTATAATGGAGATAATGAAAAATAAATGTATTAAAGTTATTTTATTGTATTAATAGTAATTTTATATAATTTTTTTGTAAATTCCCTTTCTTTTAACAAAAATTGACAGATGAAATTCTTTATTTTATTAAAATTATTCGGTCGGACAGAATGTGACCGCTTAATTTTTTTTTTGGTTTGACCGAAAATGATGGTCTCTACATATAAATCTAAGTCATCGCATGTAATGATTATGTAAATAAAAGACTCTCTATTTCTCTAGAATAAAGTAATTAAATGCCAAAATCATGATAAAATACAGTTAAACTTCTTTTTAGTAATTTACACTTTGTGTTAACTATAATTGAGAATTAATACATTATTAATTTAAAATATAATAAATATTTATTATTTTAAAAAAGTTCTTTTAAAAACTTATTATCTTAAATTATTCTTTATTTATTCCTTTAAAAATATTATTTATTGAAGTGTCAAATAAATTATTTATAAATAGGTTAAACTGTGATAAAGTAAGATATTGGAAAAAACTAATAGCTATAGTATTTATATAAAAAATTGTCACAGATCTTCAAGTTTGCGCCATAAAAAGCAAATGTCAATCGCATTTCTTTGGTTTCCGGAAAACTTTTATTTATTACCATCTTCTGTATAAATAGCTGTATACTAATTTCAATCATCTAAGATTTAATTTGAATTCTTTATTATTCTAAATTTCTTATTTATAAACAAAAGTTTATCAATTAAATTCTTAATTCTTAATTCTTTTAAACTAATTTAATTTTTAATAAATTATATATTAAAAATTTTAAAAATATTTATATTAATAAATTATTTTAATTTTTGTCATAGAGATTTTTTTTTTGCTATATTTTATGCATTAATAGTAGTCTAAAAACAATTTTATTATCTATAAATTCAAGTGATAAATTTGAAATTATATACGATATAACTGTATAATATTGCATAATTTTGTTGGCCTAATATTCTGTTAACTCCTATTATATTTTCAAGCTTAGCATAATTTATTTTTCTTGAAATTGTCATTCCTAAATGAAAAATGTTGTGCATTAAAACATTCTATAAGCAAAATAAATCACAAATTATAATTTTCATATTATTTCAATTATTAATTAAATTATTTTAATGTTCAGATTTATTATGAACATCATTATAAAATATAAATTTAAATTTCATATACATTACACATTGTATATTAAAGTATTAATTAATATTACATGCAGTCAATCAATTTTAAATGTTGTTATTATATTTAAAATATTAATATTAGATGACAAATTTACAAAATTTAAGCAGTACTGCATACAAAACGTATGGCCAAATACAGAATTAATTTCAAAAGGCGTTTACAGTATAAACTTCTGAATTTTGTTCAACCCTTTTTCGCTGCTATGCATATATTAATATTACATTTAATTATACGACTCTAAGCCAACATTATTTTAAACTTCATTATATTAATGTTTTTCTATCTTCAATTATTATCTTAAACATAATAAATTATTATCTTATTATATTAAATTATAAAAATTAATTATTTTTATTTATTTGTTCAGGTATCATATATTTATTTTAAATTTTTAAAAAGTCAATTATAATTATTAATCGATAACAAATTTGCAATTTTTAAGTTTGTTTATGAATTTTTTAAAATAATCACAGTTAGACACTAGATATACAAAAATCGCAATATTACGAACGAATCAATTTAAATAAAGAAATGTTGAAAGTGTCGGTCTCTCAACATTTACAAACACTCGAAATTAGAGATTATTAAAAATTTTTAGGGCATAAGCATAAACTAAATGTATATATGAGTAATACAGTAATACTTTAAAAACAGTAATAAAATGTTAAACAAAATTTTTATATAAAATATTTTGACAAGTTTTATTTAAATATTATAATAAATTATGCAAAATATGACACAATAGTCCATTAAATTTATAAAGAGTATACTCATAAAATCAAAATAGCCTTATCTGCAGACTTCATAATGAATACAATGAATTAGTAAATATTTATTTAAGTCCCATATCTAGAAATATTACGTAATTATTTAGTTTAAAGTTTAGTTAAGATACAATTTATTTTTCATATATTTGTGTCGAAAATACTGTATGAAAGAATAAGAATTAGCATAACTTAAGAATTAACTTAAACTTTATTTTTCTTTTAAAACTAATAATAAGTATAATTAATTTACTTTTATTGAATTTATTAGCACTTGAAACATATAAAGTTAAAACCAATGAATGATTCTAAAAATATGGGATAGAATATAGGATAGAATATCTGCTGAATTAAAATTTATCTAAAGAATATTTTAATCTCTGAAAATAAGATGCAGAACTATCATTGAAGAGCGTGCATTCAAATCGAACATTCTTAAAACTATTTACACACGGAAATTAAATGTTTAAATTTTATTTAAATTTGAGTAAAACTATCTGAAATATCCTGTATTTTCTCTTTGATTAATGATATATCAGTAAATATATATAAACGCTTAGTATTAAACGTTTAGTATCAATTGCATGGTAAAATATCTTTTAAAAATCTTATTGGTAAAAATTATTCTAATAAAATTTAAAATAAATCTATTAATAAATATCAAATAATTTTCTAATTTAATAAAAATGAAAATAATTAATTAATAATTCTTCATTTCATTATTATTTTATTATATTATTAATATATAATATAAAAAAAGTAAAAATGTATTTTTAAAGGTATATGGAAAAAAGTGAATTTATGATTTAAACCAGAATTGTCGTGAACGGTCAAGTTTTCATTTACCGCCTTGTTATTCATTG
>JAQIYA010001061.1:0-14841 GCA_034699355.1 Microtritia minima | reverse complement strand
AATTCAATAATTAAGTAAAAGATTTGATAGTAATGTTGCGAACACAACACTGTGACGGCAAAACTTTCCAATTATAATGATAAGCCAATTGCAGTTCGTTTTCATTTTTACAAAGTTTGCCAAATGTTTGCAAATTTTTGTACAGAGTTCTCATATTATGCTCCGATTGTTTGTGAGTTATTATATGATTATTAATACAACCGCGGGTTTGATATTCGGTGTCAAACCTAATGTCATGAACGCGATTAATGCTTAGCGGCGAAAGCCATACACCGAGCGATACGTCTTCGTTGCGATATAACTCGAATAAATCTGCATTTTTTGCCACAAAATTCACTAATTGTTGCGACAAAACATAACCGCCGCCTAAAGCATAGGGAAGATAGCGATCACAGAGAGTCCACTTGTTTTCAGCCCAATGTCCGCCTCGTTTGACGTGCGCTCTCCCGTCAAAGTAACCCCAATATAGTTTGTCCTCCTTTGGCTTCTTTTCGAGTAAATCATCGAAAATAATATCCAACTGAACAAACGAGTCGTCGTCTACTTTTAACAAATACTTGAACTCTATTTTATTACTGAACCACTTAAGTGTTGAAAGAAGTTTATGGGAAAGTGTGGTATAAGTGTCTTTGAGGTGTGAGAATAAAATCAAGTCGTTATAGACTCGTTGTTCGCTGTATATGGCGTTGAGTTGAGTCTCGTCCACATCGAGAGTCCCGACAACGAAATAGTGGCGACACTTGCGATCGCCGGCCAATCGCAGCCAAGTCTCACGGATGGCCACTCTTCGCTCCTCGTTGGCCAACGCGCTGAATATCACTACAATCAAAAATGTTTGGTCCACAGACACCAAACGGGAGCGATCGGAGTGTTCCGATTGGTCGGAGTGGTCGGAGTGTCGGTCGGACTTCAGTGAGTGTCGCGCTTCACGAGAAGAACACATACATGTCTCCCATCGGGAGAACAACGCGTATATATAACCGCTTGAAAACGTGACGATCGCGCACAACAGGTAACCGATAACTCGCTGACGACTCAATCGAGTATTAATTATAGTCATCATCACTATTAACTATAGTTATAGTTAGTTTGATATATCAAACATCACTACAATTTAGAGTATTGTTTATATGAATCGCATTCAGCGCTCTCTGGCTTACAGTCCGAACAATAGTATTGATAAGTATTTTTGGCACATTTTGAAAACATTTCTTTATTCATTGAGTTTTGTCTATAGTATACAATATTCAGATTTAGTTAAAAATAAATAAATATGGTCTCAAACAATAAACTCTCACAAAAGTTTAAACTTTGTTTGAATACTTAGTCTGAAAAAGTTGGAAATAAACTTTATATATATTCAATTACTTAAGGGATACTCATATTTAGTGCTAAACTCGTGATCACTGACTGTGGCTTTAAATCATTATTATATAAAAATTAATTGAAAATTTTATAATGTGTTCGAAACAACGAAATAAACACAAATTCAATACTAAATCGATGTATTATCGCTTAAACTTTCAATAAAAGTATTTTATTTAAAAATTGATTGAATTAGAAAATAGAGGGCAGTGTTGAGCGCAGACTCACAGCGAGTGTAATGAGGGTGAGCAGTGATGAGCAGCCAATGAGAAGCGAGAACTCATATTTGAAGCGTTGTTTAAGCGAATGTCGTTAATAGTGTTGTGGTTTGCGTGTCATCGTTGATGTTGTCGTTGATGTGATAATGAGTGAAGAGTTGAGTCCATTGAGTGCCACCATTGTTGCCGTGAATCCGATCGTCGAATGCGACGGCACTGAGATTACGACCAATTTGTTCAAACACTTCGGCGAAGAGAAGGAGCAAAAGGGAGAAACGCTGTCGACGTATCTGCGAATACGACCGCAACCGACAGACAGACCAACAGACAGGCCAACAGACACACACAACTGCTTTTACATTCAAGACGAGTGCACTTTGAAAGCGATCGCTCCGAAGACGTCGAACGCGCATAAGAATGCCATCCATAACGAGCAGAAGTTTCAAAAGTTTACGTTTTCTCGGATATTCGACGGTAATGTCGACCAGAAGTCGATCTACGACTCGATAGCACTGCCGACTGTGAGGCGGTTCGTGAGGGGAGAGAACGCACTCCTCTTCGCGTACGGCATCACATCGAGCGGCAAATCGTATACAATGCGAGGCACGCAAAGCGAGGCCGGAATTATAACGCGAGCGCTGAACACGATCTTCGAGTTGATTGACAACAGAGACGAACAAATGCTATTCAAACCGAACAGGTTTTGCGAAGTGTTGGCGCTCAACGAAAATGAGCAACAATTGGAGCAGGAATTGAGAAGTTTTATCTTTAATTTCACGGAAAAGAGTTTCAACAGTTCGATCACCTCTTTTCGATCTCAAATCTCTAACATCGCCAACAGTAACACCAATTTAGACGAGCCATCAGTTGTCAGTCCGAGCGTCAAATACTCGGTTTGGGTTTCATTTGCGGAGATCTATAACGAACGCCTCTATGACTTGCTTGACATCGAAATTAGTGGAGAGAAGAGTCGGTCGTTGTGTTTGGCGCAAGACTTTAATCAGGATTACTATATTAAAGGATTGCGTCGCATAAACGTAAAGTCGGCCGAAGAGGCGTACAAAGTATTACTGTTCGGTCAAAACCAGTTATCGAAACACATATCGTCGACAGACTTGAATCAAAATTCGAGTCGAAGTCATTCCAGTTTCACGATTAGTCTCGTCAAGTATGACAGCAATACTCTCAATCAATCGCCGCCACACGTCAACAAGTAAGTCGACATTTACTATAGTATAATATATAATAGTTATTAGAAAATAACTCATTTATTTGATGGCATTTAGTTTATCGCTCTGTGATTTGGCGGGCGCTGAGAGAAGCAACAAAGCCAACAATACCGGCGATCGCATCAAAGAGGCGGGAAAAATAAATGGTTCGCTACTATCGCTAAGCAGATGTATCGCAACGCTCCGTCATAACCAACTGAATGAGTAATTATCAAAAACACATATTTATATATAACGTTTGACAATTTAACTATTATTTATACGTAACAGAAACAAGCGAGTGATTAACTTTCGCGATTCAAAATTGACTAAATTATTGCAACCATATTTGAGTGGAAATAGTTTGGCAACAATGATATCAACTATGAATCCAAGTGCTAATCTGTTTGATGAGACTGTCTTTGCTCTTAAATTTACTGCAATCGCATCGCAATTGGTTGTGAACACTGAAGAGCAGCGCAACCGTTTTCAAGATTCGTTACGACGATTGACTCAAATATGGATGCAATCCTCTCAGAGATGGTCAAACTTTGCTCACTTAATGGTCCCAAAACATAGTTTTATATCGAACTCCATTTCGGCCATTCATATGCCAGAGACCATTAAGGAAGAAGAGGACGATAATGAGTGCGAGCAAATCAATTATGAAGAAGTAAAGAAAAATATCAATGAGTTGAGTCTTATGGACTTTTCAAATGTCGATCCCAATGAACTCGAATTATTGCGATCACAAATCGATTTCTTAACCGATAAACTCAAACAATCGGAAAATGAAAAATTTGAAATGGAAGTGCAGATTCGCGCTCAAGTGGTGACTGACTTTCGTCGACTCAAGAGCGATATGGAAAAGTTAGCGGTCGATAAGGACAAAGCGAAGAAACGGCTCGAAGAGATGATGGACGACAGACTGCGCACTCAACAAAATTTGCATAAACAAGAAATTGTGAAACTCAAAGAAAAGAATACGGAATTGGAAAACGAATTGTTTTCGATAAGAGAACAACATTTCAAGGAATGCGAACTTCTAAATGCAACGATTGCGAGACATGTCAATCAAATCAGTGAACTGACTGAAGAGAATGGACAGCTGAACATTAAGTGCGAATCGTTGAACGAACAAAATGAGAAGCGTCTCAACGAAATTAATGACTTAAAGCAAAAGATCACGCAATTAAATCAAATCAATATTGATCTAAAAAGTTTAGAATACGAAAATAAGAACACTTCCGTTTCAGACTTAATTCTGTTTGATGTCAAACAAACTTCAATCAATTTAAGTACTGATGATAAATGTATTCAAACGTCATTTGTTAGCAGTTATAATAAGTCGACCACAACTATAGATCTCCTCATTAACGATGTATTAAATAAGTCGACAAACATGTCTCTTACATATGAAGACAAAAACACATCCGCACACAATTTCGAGCCATTGGTTACAGATGTTATTACTCGCAACGATGCCATAACCTCACCATTTGTTATTCAGAAATGTGATAGAAGTGTATCGCCTAATAGTCAATTTGATAATGAATATGTGACCAAAAGTGAAATGCAAAGAGTTAGACAAAGCTATGAGAAACAGCTCAAAGAGAAAGAAGCCATCATTAACTTTAATAGAGAATTAGTTGAGGAGCGCGACCAAGAATTGAGAAAATTCAAAGAAAAAGAAGAGCAAAGAAATACTTTACCCCAAAACGACAAAAATATTGATGAATTATTTAAGCAATTAAGAGCAGGAAAAGCGATTTCGAGTCTAAGTCTAGCGTCAAGTATTTGCTCAGCGAGTCAGTTAAACGATGAGAATGATGAGGCGTCAACTGTTTTAGGAGAAAAGCAAAATATTTCAAAAGCAGTCAAACAAATCAAATTCTCGTCTCGTAAAACCAAAAAATTTAACTCTTCAGTTGAGAAACGATACATCACGTCATGCACTGATGTGATAGATGTATGAGTATTTGATGCGATAAGCTTTACATTAATGACATTTCATTTGTAGGAAATACCTGCTTCTCAGGGATCGGAAAGTTCGGGTTTAACAAACAAAGACGAAATTGGATCAGAAATATTTTCAATGAAGAAAAAGATAAAGAAAAAACGTTCAGCAAATATTGATGATGAGGTAAAATTTGAATAAAACAATGCTGTATTTTATATGTTCAGTTTATTTCGAATCATTTTATAAATTGTAATAAACTTATTTTAATGTGTTATAAATAAAGGAAATAAGTTTAGGAACGCGATCGAAACGGAAAAAGCCTCCAATAAAAAATTATTCACTTTCCCCGATATCACCTCTGCCTTCAGTGAGTGTTTACTTGTATAGCATATGTTTTTATTAAAAATAGGTAAACAATTATCTTTAATCGTTTAGGAGAATAAAAGAGTTACAAGAAGTAGAGCAAGAAGAGCCCTACAATATTAAACATAAATTATAAATAATTTTTATACTCATATATACATTGTATTGATATTTCGCTTTGTGTACAGATTTGTCGCTCAATAAAATAAATGTAATGCTTATATTTCTTAATTATTTTGTGTCACTTTCTTTGTAATGTCTAAATTCCGGTTTTAATTCCCACATATTCTTGTGTGGATTTTTTGCGTTATAATTACAAATTTCTTTAAGAATCTCTTTAAGGTATGGCTGTAAATGCAAATAAATATTTGTGAAAATAGTTTAATTAATGAAAATAGCTTTCGATTGTCTTACAATTGGCTGTCGAGTAATTTTTTCCAAGTCTTTAATGTTGTAATATTGATGTTTTTCGAAAGCTGCAAATAGTATGTCCTGAACCTTATCCTTATCCTCGCGTGATTTTTTGCCCTCAGATTTCTTTCGCTGTTCGAACTCAATCTATATTTAAATACAAATACAGAACTATAACATTCAATTAACACTATTGGTATAAAACTCGTGGTTAAAGGCGGTTAAGACAGTCTAATAAAATTCTCCAGTTTTGTATTAAGAAATCAGAAATATTCTCGATTTTAAAATATTAAAATGCATTAATAATAAAACCACTTTGTTTTTAATATCGCGATTATTATTTCGAAAGTTATTATTGCTTTAGAAATTTTTCAGATTAGTTAAACATTACATTTGACTAAAGTATTTAACATGTTTTGCACACATTGTGCAAAATAAATGTGATTCAAGAATGACAATAGAATAGTTGCTTAAAACATAACATTTCATCAAACGTGTGACAAACGTGTGACAAACGTGACATACATCTGACTTGTGAGCTGCGATGGGTTTGTAATTGACAACAGCTTTGTCTAAATGCTTGACGACTCGCATCGGTTGTGACGCTTGTCTGATCGTTTCTTTCTTGAGAGACATGTAATTGGCGTTTCCTATGGGACGACATTCACCCTTTTGAACCACATTTCCTTCCAATGAAAGACCCTTCAGATCCTCTGTAATCAAATAATGAGTGAATCGAGATATGGTTAGCGACCAAAACAATACCGTTGTGTGAAAATACGGCTAAAGTTTGATTTCTGATGTCAGAAATGGCGAACTGATGTTCGCATGGAATCGACGTTCGGGTGGTCTCCGAGGCCTCGCTTTTGGTTAACTCTTGCGACAGATTGAACAGAATTTCTGGTTTACCAGTGGTTGCCCTGAAAGTGATAGCATATGATGAGATGGCGTACGGCTGATGGCATTAATCACTGATCACAGTCATGACAAACTTGGTTATGGTAAGCCTCCCCACTTCGCTCATCGGCAACGCCTTCTCCCACCGCAACGATATATATTTGGGAACCTTAACCAACCAAACGCCGCGCGAAGCGTTCGAACAGTCCAGCAGACAGTCGGCCGAAGAGTCCTTCTCTTCTTCGTTATTATTCGACGAATTGATGGCTGCACTCATTTCTGTTATTCACTCGAACACCAAATTTGTATCACAAATGTGTACACATTTTCAAAACATAACATACAATACTGACAGAACTCTATGTTTTGCAATCGTTGTCAAGCATTACATGAAATACGTGTCATAACAATACACTTCTGGCAATCGGCAGATGAAGAATGACTTAATTGGCAATTAACAAAATAATACAACTTTATATATTTAATCAAATATATACAAATACTAAAATTTAATTATAAAACACTAATTACTCAAAAAAATTGTTCAACTTTTACAGAAATAAGTGCCATTTATTTGGTTCAAAAGAGATTATTAAAATCGTTACTTTTATATGTAAACTCATAAAAATCAGATTTTTTTATAAAGATTGATGAAGTTTTAACAATACATCTTCACTTAAAGTATTAGTTTAAGCCTAAAAATAATTTATCGCTCTTTTAATTTAATGTTTAGAGTGAATAACTCTGTTTCATGAGCTTTACCTTATTCTGATCTATAGATTGTTAGAATTATTCATTTTGTTACTGAGATCGAGTCCAGTAACAGGATATGAGTGTCGATTTAGTTGACTCCTCGAACGCACACAAATCGCACATTAAATGAGTTGCAATTAAATTTAAATTGATTCGTTATTATTTTTATTTAATTAAATTTAACTTATGGCTCAAAGTAGTGATCGATAAAATATAGAAAACTTTTATATTTTGCTTATGGAAGCAATATTAAAACACATCTTAGTTATTATCTCTATCAGGATTTTATTATTTATTAAATTCCATGTTTTCATTTTATATACATGTATATATTAAATTTAGGCTTAAACTTTTTAATTAGTTTTCTGTAAATAATTTTAAGTGTAAAATAAATTATTGTTTTAAAATCACAAATACTTTAGCTATAATAATAGTTGTAAAGCAATTTAGTTTGTAAAAAGTTTTATTGAATAATATTAAAACAGCAATTGGTGTTTAAATATTATTAATTTTATTAAAGTTAGGTTCAAAAATGAATCAACAAGTGATGGCAAATCATTGAAATTTCGAGTTAATTAATAACAAATCGACAGAAAGTTTAAAAAATCATTAATTATAGCTTATAATATTTAAATAAATTTGTGTAACCATATATGTTTTGTAATAATAATAACAATTATTTTTTAAAAATGTTGTTTTTAAAATTAAAAATTTGACTAAATTATAATTGATTTGCGTGTAATTTTTAAATTCCATTGTGCCTCCATTATCAAAATCATTACCGTTCCATTACCTGTAAATTTTCAAATTTAGACTCCATTAAAGTTCCATTACCGGACACTTTTCTCAATTCCATGACATAGTTTCTGACCAATTTTATCGGCTCCTCCCTAACTGCCACTCCGACCCCTTTCGGCACCTTTCAGACCATTCTAATCACAAATATATATACCATGTGGGGTACCGTTGGCCAGTTCCGAGTCTATAACGATACAAACAAACAAACTCATGGATATCATATTTAAATAAATAAATTTATAAACTACATTGAAGTTTTTAGCTTATTTGACAAAAGCAAGCTTATGGATTTGAGATGTCCGTCTGTCCGTCCGGCGTCCGTGTAAGTTATTAATAAATGCATTCTTTACAGAATAGCGTCATAATAAATGCTATATAAAACCAAATTTTTTTATGAATCATTTGTTTACTTTAAACAGTTATACTTGTAACTGTTATACTTGTGTGCAGTTGAAAAATAATTAATTTAATAAATTTTTAAAATATAATTAAGTTCAGTGCTAATAATTTGTTGATAATGTTATAAGTTATTAAGTTAGTTAAGTGTGACCAACAAAATAAACTTAAGTTAAAGAAATTAATTCAATAATTATTAAATATCCATTTTGATTGTCAATAATTTTGTTTGATATAATTATAAAATGTCATCTAAAAGAGCTAAATCAGCAGAAGAATAGATCAAAGATTTTCCCGAAAATTTAATGATTACAATTAATTAGAAATAATAGATAATAAGAAACAAAAAATAGAATTATTAAATAAGAACTGTTTTCGGGAATTTGTTTTTAATTCTAAAATATCAAACCTTATAAGAGAACACATCAAATCTAAAGGGCATTTAAAATTAAAAGAGAAAGAATTAAATCGAAAGAAAGACTCGAAACTATTAACTATTGCTGAAACAACAGTGTAATTGAGAGAAAAAGAAAAGAAAAGTGAATCAGCTGTTCAATTATTTTCATGTGACCGAATTTGACCGTCGAATTCAATATTTCGAGCTCATCGAAAAGGAAGATCGAAAAGGAAGATTCTAGTTATAAGTTAAAAGCTCAATGTTAAGCATATTTATTCGAATACAGTTCATAACTATATATTATAATATTTTAGATTAATTTGTAAAGTGTATAATTAATATAATTAATTGTTGAGTATTATCAGATAAGTGCAAAAAAACATTTAAATTTAAAATATTGAATATTAAGAAATCAATTTTACAGTGAAAATTATAATTATTATTTTAGATCTAATCTCAATATTTAAGCAAATTTGTAAATCAAATTAATTACTAAATATATAAACAGAACTATGTTATACCGGTAGTTAAAAATATTTGTAGAATTTTCAACTTTATAAATAATAAATAAAACGCTTTAAATAATTTATTTATTAGTTTTAAAAATTAATTATAAAAATGAAATAATTTAAATGAAGTCGGTGTCGGTTTCTCACCTTTGGTTTCTTTCAAGTAAAATAAAAATGTTCATAAATCGAACTAATTAATAATATATAAATAAATTCAAATAAAAATTTTATCAATATAAATATCTAATATTTATTTTAAGTTAAAGTTTGTTAATCTTAAAATAACCACTTATAATTAAATTTAGTTTTAAAAGTAATTAAAACATATATATAAATCATAAACTACTACAAGAATGCCTTTAAACTCCTTTCTCTTTCAAAAATAAAATTAATTTTCAAAATTTAGAAAAGGCATTTTTATAAATTAAGGGTGGTTTACAATATAATTACTATTTAGTTTTTAAATAAATTATATATGATTACATAGATTAAAGAATTGAATAATAAATAAAATAATAACTTAATTGAGTTAATGGATTTAAATTATAATTAAATGTTTACAAACTAAATTAAATTGTAAATACGATGTTTTATTTATGAATTGAGAGGTCTAAACAATACAAAAGTTATTAATATGGATATTAGATAATATGATAATATGGATCAGACATGAAAGTAGAACATGAAAGCATTCATTTCGTTATAACTGGTGGTAAAACTGGTGACATAAGACATAAATTTCTTTGTTTCCGACAACTTTAAATGTGTAAATTAAATAGATTATAAATAGTTTAAATTAGAAATCACTTTCAAATGAATTGGTTGGCCGTTTCATTTGGGCTTAAATATGCATCATTTGGCCGCTATTAAGAAGCGATGTTATAAATAGTTGAGTGCAAACGTTGAAATGGCCACAAGCTATGCAGATATGAGCAGTCAGTTATAGTTAGTTATAGTCAGTTATGTAATGATATCTGAGGCGGAAATAGGTCGCCGTATTAGAAGTAAGAATAGCAATAAAAACAAATGCGTTGCCTTAGGATTACATTCACTTTTCAGGTCGCCGTCAACTCGTATAAACTATTTATGTAAAATCAAATTAATATTTGCCAAAACAGTGGTAATAGACCCGCCAAGTGGTTCATTACGCCACTACTCAAACCTCTACCTCAATCTCACTCAAACCAAATTCATATGTTTTATCAATCAAATAGTAAATTCAGTTATGCCGCAAATATGCAGTTCACCACTGTATTGGAAAATCTGGATTTGACTGCGACCTGAAAAGTGAATGTAATCCTAAGGCAATGCATTTGTTTTTTATTGCTATTCTTGTTATACTCACGTGTAATATAGTGACCCATTTCCGCTATCATTATACCACTAGCTTTTGGCCACTGCTTTCTATTTATAGTTTCAGACTAACGGTCACAAAAAAATGCAGTATATTAAGCCGAAATTAGAGTCCAAGCAATCCATTTGAAAGTGATTCGCAGTTTGAGCCACTTCTCCGTACTTGTGTTCAAAGCTAAGCTTTCCTAACGAATCAAAGTAATGCTAACTTGAGTTCAAAGTTTTGCAAAAGTTTTGCAAAACTTTTGTCAAACTTTTATTAAAGTTTGCTTCAATTTTGCAGATGAGAACGACGACCATATTTGTGTGTGCGCTGGCGATAGTGATTGTGATGGTGGCTATAACTCCACAGTCGACCAATGCTGAGAGCAAAATCAAAAAGTTGAAGAAACTCGCGGCTCTCGCTCTGTTGGCCAAATCGAAAAAGAAGATCTTGATTCCACTTCCACTTCCACTTCCGCTTCCGCTTCCGTAAGAATATATATGCATCATATTTCGATCGTATTTCGATCAAATTTCGATCATATTTTCATTATATTCAATATATTGAACGCATTTGTTGTTAATTTTATTTATTAAACATAACAGAGTAATTACGACTAAACAGCAGATACTCGTGAAAGAGTCGATTCCTTACGCCGAGCATGGATACGGCGGCGACTCGTATGGCAGCGACTCGTACGGCGGCGGTCACGGCGGCGGTGAGTGGTGGTGAGCGGTGGTCAGCGGCGCACCTCTTCAGTCCGCATCCACTTAGTCGTCAATTGTGTCCTTAAGTGTCGTTTATGTCCTAACTGTGTAACGCCGCCATTCATCACGATTACCGGATTACTTAACATCAGTTTTATTATTTATATAAGCGCTAACTTTGAAATAATAATGCTTTCCACTCATGTATTCGTCCGTATTGTGTCGTCCGTCAAACTCTGGTGTCCGAACCCAACCTCGACTCACAAAACACTTCTCAACAAACACTGTCAGCAATAACTCAATCGTGACATTCGATCGCATTTATTATTAGTACAGTATTGTATTGTTTTTATGTAACATTTATACAGATTTGTACAAATAGAAACATTTTATCTCTATGTCCAAAGAAATGAATAGTTAATATTGAATAATGCAGAGCTTTGAATGGGAAATCGAAAAATGAGTGCATTTTCTCAATCTTTACAGCCTTTCATTGCAATCATCAAACTGTAGATTGTGTTCACTGCACTCGTTTCGCACTTCACTCCACTTTTTAGGCTAATTTTGTCAATTAATATTCAAATATTTAAAAATTGTAACTTAATTTTCGAGAAGTTTTGAAGTTTTCTAAACAAATTGCATACTTATGTAAACTTTACTTAAATTATTAATACTTTTATACGATAACGACATCTCTATTGAAAAAGCAATAAATGAGTAGTGTTTTGATGAACACATGTAAAAGTATTGCAATAGTATTGTATTGATATGATTGAGATGTTTGTCATGTTTTCGCAAATGTCATGATTAAAATAATTTTTTAATATTTTATTAAACAATGCATTTATTGAGAGTACGCTGTATTCGGTGTATTCGGTATAATAGACACGAAATGGTGTTGATATCGAAAGCTGGCTTTCATATAGAAAGCAATCGCTCACTCGTTTCGCGCTATCGTTTATTAAATCACAACAATTTACTGCTATCGACGCCACACAATCGTAGTTTCATAACCGCTGTTCGTATATTGCGAAATGTTTTAAAGATTAGATATGTTATTGTGGGCTCTGCTGTCGGCGGCGGATATCAGATCTCTCGGGTTTGTGTTCATAACCTTTCGTTTAAGTTTGAATGGGAATAAACAAATAAACAATAAATAGCAGAAATTATGAAGCATTTAATTGATTAATAGAAATATGAAGAATGGAGAGACGGTTTGCCTAAATTCAAATGGATGGACAGCGAACAGTTGGACCGCTTTCGCGGCCAAGTCGTCGACTTTCGCGACGCAATGACGCGCGAAAACGGTTGGATATCGAAACTGTCGACCAATGCTAGCGATAAGTTGCATCTGTTTCGCCAATGGGTCGACGAAGCGAGAGAAGCCACTCGTTCGCAACAGCAAAGTATGAGTCAAATTATAATTTTGTTTAACAAATTTTGCTTTTCATAACAATAATTATTTTAGTTTATTATATCCCAAAAAGGGTTATTTTTAATTACAGGCGAAGATCTCAATCAATACAGTTCGTCATTTTTTTCACAGCCAAGCAATGAAAGCAAAACAAATCGCGAAACTGATAGAATTGAACGATTACAGGATGAGCTCATAAATGTACAGGTAATTCAACTCTCGATTACTTCATTTCTATTAACTTTACTTATATTTGAATATAAGATTTTTTTTATTGAAGCTTAAATATCAAAAAGAAATCGAAAGATTAGAAAAGGAAAATAAAGAATTACGAAAGCGTTTTTTATTGCGCTCTTCAAAGGAATCTGCTGTTAGAAAAGTTAAAAAATCTTTAATAGATTTGTACTCTGAAGTACTCGACGAATTGAGTGATTATGATTCAAGCTATAACACTCAGGACCACTTGCCTCGAGTCATAGTTGTTGGCGATCAAAGTGCCGGCAAAACAAGTGTATTGGAAATGATAGCTCAGGCGAGGATATTTCCGAGAGGATCGGGAGAAATGATGACACGCTCTCCCGTTAAGGTTACTCTCAAAGAAGGTCCTTATCATATCGCTAGGTTTAAAGACAGCTCTCGTGAGTTTGATTTGTCTAAAGAAAGTGAATTATTGGATTTGAGACGAGAAATTGAACTGAGAATGAAAAATAGTGTTAAAAATGGTAAAACTGTTAGTAGCGATGTGATCGCTATGACTGTCGAGGGACCTGGTATTCAAAGAATGGTTTTAGTAGATCTGCCCGGAATTATAAGCACTGTAACTACAGAAATGGCTGACGACACGAGAGACGCTATTCGGGAAATTACGAAAAATTATATGAGTAATCCAAATGCGATTATACTGTGCATTCAAGACGGTTCGGTTGACGCCGAACGAAGCATCGTTACCGATCTCGTCAGTCAAATGGATAAAACTGGAAAGAGAACTATTTTTGTTTTGACTAAAGTTGATTTGGCCGAACAAAATATGGCCAATCCATCGAGACTTCAAAAAATTTTAGACGGAAATTTATTTCCAATGAAAGCTTTAGGATATTTTGCTGTTGTGACTGGAAAAGGGAGTAAAGATGAGACCATTCATTCAATCAAAAAATACGAAGAAGATTTTTTTCGTAACTCTAAGCTTTGCAGGTACTGTTCAGATATCTATTTACTATTCCGGTATACAAATAACCTTCGACTTTCTTTCGGTTATTTTTTATGATTACTTTATGTTAAAACAGCATTAAATTAATATCAAAATAATTTTATTCTTATTTTTATAGTTATTTCTTGTTTTAAAAATATTAAGAATTCGTTAATAACAAAAGAATATTTTGCTATTGCTTTATAGCATTAGATTGTGTCGCTATATTTTATAAAAGGCTGTTATTCATACACACATAGAACAAAGTTTTATGTAATCGTTTTTTACATTTATGAATTGAATTTATTTTAGTGTTAATTTGATATAATTTAATAATTTTTAGGGATGGCATTCTTAATGCTTCACAATGTACTACTCAGAACTTGAGTCTTGCAGTCGCCGATTGTTTTTGGAAAATGGTTAAGGCATCTGTTGAGCAACAGGCAGACGCTTTTAAAGGCATAAATTATTATCGAAAAAGTTAATATCGGTTTTATTTATTATTTGTAATTTTGCAATTTTTAGCTACACGTTTTAATTTAGAAACTGAATGGAAAAATAGTTTTCCTCGCTTACGGGAACTCGATAGAGTAAGATATTGTAATCGTTCATTATTTAATTTAACAGCTCTATTATTTAAATACATACGCCTAAATAATAATCTAAATTATTTTATTGTTTAGAATTAAATTAATTAAATTAATTTTATATTATTAGGATGAACTTTTTGATAAAGCAAAAGGCGAAATACTCGATGAAATAGTCAATTTAAGTCAATTAAGTCCATCTTATTGGTAAGAAATTTGTAACAATAATTAACAATGATAATTAAATATTCACAATTATTTTGGAAAAGAGACCTCATTTGATTAGTTTTGCATTTACCTCTGTCTAAAATATTTATTTTGATTTTATAGTCAAAG
>JAQIYA010001060.1:0-14855 GCA_034699355.1 Microtritia minima | reverse complement strand
TGTTTAAACTATATGAATATTTAAATTATGAAAATTATTTTTTTACCTAAACCCTAATTTTCGTCATTTTATTTTCAAAATTCTAACACAAAATCACCACTTTTCCTATTTTTGTTCCAATTTTTGAATCTTTTTCCAACCAGAATGTCAGAAGTCTGGAAACACGATATGAATACGGTTTTTATCCAAAGTACCCTAAAAGTAAAACAATAGCCCGCGGGATATCCCATGAAAATTTTATCGGAATATCTATTTATATGAACAACTGAAGAGTGCTATACATGGGGTGTGAGTTATTGTCGTACTTTTATGGTAGAATAAAAACAGGAACAGAGCGAGGGTTGGATTCATTATCGTTTGAATAACATAGAAAATTCTACTACCATTACAGGTCCCATCGATTTAGTCTATATATTTTCACATTTTATAATTTACTTTCTAAAATTTTCGGTCTGAAATGTTTGAGATTAGATTTCTAACTGTAAAAATTAATAAAACATGTTTTATATTTATAATTATTTAAATAATTTTAGTTGTGAGTCGACGACGATTGAGACTCCTTTTGGCGCTGACTTTCTTGCATAACCAGTAATTTTCTTTTCCTCAAATTAGTCACCATATCATTAGCGGTCACTCTCTCTATACTCCTATTCTCCCAACTGTTCATCTGCTGAACCGAATCTCTTCCGCAGTCAAATAAGCCCTTTTCCTCGTTATCTAATTGAGAGTAGAAACTCATCACTTCGTTAATCGTGTCATTCGTTGCGCTCAACGAATAGTTGGCCAAACGATGAAAGCGCTGATAAAACGTCTGCACTAAACTTTTGCCGATATCTTCGCTCTCTTCGAGAGACATGTTCGCCAAGTGTTGGCCTAATTTGTAGTAATTGGGACACAATTTATGCAAATTAACGCAATTGGCGTCCGCTTCGAGAATCTCGCGATACGTTTCGTTGAAACCTTTGGGAACACTTATTTCGATGAAGCCTTCGGCGCACAAGTCCTTCGCCAACCATAAGGGAAGCTCGAGTTTGGAGCCCTTCGCGATGTGTTCGCTGTCCGCCGACGGGTCTAAAAAGCCGAGTCTCGGCATCGATACGAGAAAAGTACACCAAACTCTTTCGCTCAGCGCTAACATATCCGACAATTGAAAATAGTTGTCACAATAACTCGACGCCGAAGACGAGCCCGAAGTGGTCGAAGTGGAGGTCGAAAGTGTGGCGCCAGTGGTGTCCGCGCTGCGCATCAATTGAGTGGAGTTATCGGCAATTGACGAGTCGTCCATTCATTCATTCATCGCTTCTCATTCATTCAAAATCGGGCGCAAAGCATAGCAACCATTTTGTTGTCATTAGCCGTCACTCAGTGGCGACACTTTCGCCACACAATCAACTTTTAGTTATATGGTATGACTATTAATGCCGTGTTTTACGTGCATTTAAGTTAGTTTTATATTGCTTTTAGAGTTGATTTTAAGCGTGATTTTAATTCATTTTAAATTTATAAAATTAATTATTATTTATCGGTTTAATAATAGTCAATATAAAGCAATTTAAACAACAAATAATTGCGGAGCGCGTGAACGTATTGCGTGCGTTGGCTTACAAAGCGAGCGAACGCGTGACGAGTGTCGTGACGCAGAGCGCGACCCCCGTCTGTGTCCCCCATTGAGTCGACGAGTGTTTGCGAAAGTATATAAAGAGCTCTGAGAGACAGTTCTCGTTGGCTCTGAAGCCCACTCCGATCACTATTGGGGTCCGTATCGGCGCTATCGGTGTTGTGTCGCGTCCTTTGCCTCCTATTGAGCGTCGCGTCCCTCACATCGCTGGCCACCACTCATGGCTGCCGCGACTGTGGTAAGTGTTGCTCACTTGTGAACTCATTTCACGCCATACGAGACGCTCAGCTAATTATAGAGCTCTTCACCAATTCTGCACTCTTTCGCTACGATTTGGTTTCGTTTTGTTATGACTAACTAATTAACATTTTGTATTGTTTTTATAAAAGCATATTTGATATCTCAATAAAAACTTATTGACAAAACAGTGTAATGAAAGTCTTAAATTGTGAATTTATAATTAGCGTTAAGACTGAAAGCGTTGCGATAGTCATACAAATATATTGAAACGAGTTGTCGTTAACTTTAGCCCAAACTGTATCGAAGCGTTATCGACGATGTCTTGAATAGCGTGCGCGAAGTGTTCTTAGACGACGGCGTCGACGAGCAGGTACTGCACGAGTTGAAGATGACGTGGGAGAAGAAGTTGAGTGAGTCGAAGGCGGTGGACAACAACGCGCGCGAACCCGAACCGATGGCCAGCAAGCAGTCGAGTCGGGCGAACAACGCGATGAGTGGCTCGCACTCGTCGCGCAATTCCCATAATCGCGATCACACACCGCATGCACAGTCGCAACACTCTGCACACTCTGCACAACCGCCACACCAACCGCCACAACAGTCGCCCCAACAGACGCATCACGTGTCGGCTCTCCATTCGCACGAATCGATTGTTCACCCGAATAATCACAATCAAATAGCTGTTAACCACATGAGTGGCGCGAGTGGCGGACCAACCAATATGTCGCAACACTTGCAACTACAGCCCAACATTGTTTTGGGTCCTTCTGGTGTCAACTATACCACCAGTGAAACGGTTTGATTGCATTTAATCATAATTGATACACACTTATTTTAAAACTTTTAATTTGAATTAATTGTTCTCATTATTAGGCTGACGGTCAGAAGAGTGTAATGTCGTCTATGCCTCAAAAGTTAGTTTTAGTTCAAGGAATTGGCGGTCAATCACAACCTTATGTTTTGGTTTGTATTACTTGTTTAATATTTTAATAATGATATATTTTATTAAGTAATTAGTCTTAGCTTTGAGTTTTAACTTAGTACTTAACTTAACTTAGTAGTAACTTAAGTATATTTGATTTTTGGCAATATTATTGAGTCAGTTTTTCATTTGATATACAAGTAGTAAAATAAAATAAAACTATAGAAATCATGTTTATATAATTTTAGTATTAATTTCTTAATAATATAGACCTCTCCAAGTGGTACACTTAATATTAGTCCTGAGCTGCTCAATCAGATCGCTTTACAACAGGGAAATATTCTCACTCACACTCAGGCACAGCCAACTGTTGTTCACCACGCCAGCAGTGCGTTCGAAATTATTTTTATATTTTAGTAAAAACTTATGTGTTAATATATTGTTTTTTTTTCAATATATTGTCAAAAATAATTTCAGACGTAAATCTACCGCAAAATACTATACAATACGCTCCAACTTTAAGACAGCCACAAACAGCAGCGCCGCGTCCGCCTCAGACTAATAGAGTGGTACAACTTGATGGGGCGCACGACACGAGCGATGAAGACGATGACGACGAGGAATATCGGGAACAAGAAGAGGATAATGACGATAATGATGATGACGTTAATGATGACGACAATGAAGGTCAAGGAGAGGATGAGGTATTTCTTTTATTTCAAATAACTTTTTTTCCAAATAAACACTAATTTATTTAATTTCTAGTTATTCTCAATTTAAAATAATAAATTTATTTATTAGGAATGAATTTTAAGTTTTTAAAGAAAATATTGAACTTTTTTTTTGTAAAAATTGATATAACTTATTAACTTTAGAACTGTATCTGATATTCAGATATCATAAGTATTAGGACTGTATATAATTTCAGGTTTAGTTTATTTAGAAATTTCTAATTATGTTTTATAAAATATTTCAGGAACCACTAAACTCTGAAGACGATGTCAGCGATGAAGACCCTACAGAACTTTTTGACACCGATAACGTTGTTGTCTGCCAATACGATAAGGTATTTAAATTTTATTAAATATTAATATTTATTAATATTCAATTTGATTAATTCGCAGATAACTCGCAGTAGAAATAAATGGAAGTTTCATTTAAAAGATGGTATTATGAATCTCCAAGGAAAAGATTACGTATTTCAAAAAGCCGTTGGAGACGCAGAGTGGTAACCAGTTTGGCCAACCATTTCGGTTGTCATTTAGTTATTAAGCTTTTGACAATATAATACATTTCTCGTCCGTATTATTCTAATTATTATTATTATTATTATGTTATTATAATTAATGCTTTTAATTATTATTATTATAACTAATAATTACAGTATATCATAATCTAAACAATTAACACTAAATGTCAAGTGTTATTTCGATCTCTTTGAAAGATAAAAAGTTTAATTTCGAAGTACTTGAATGTTTTATAAAGCATAAATTTAAATTTTCATTTATGCTAATTTGCTGACAATATTCGTTATTTTGATTAATCAGTTGATGAACACATATGTTATACTCATTGTTCACATTCCTCTACAAAATAGGTGCTCACATGCATCAGTGCATTACGTAAATGTGATTTACATGTCTTATTTTAGCACACATGAAGTTATAAATATTTATATTATGTATAAGTTCCTTATCGATTCGATGTATATATAATTGTATTAATACAGTACTTCCCTTAATTAATTAGATTTGTGAGTCTTATGATAGTGCTGTTGAGCTCCTATTTGTTAAATCACCACAACTATCTTCCATTCAAAAAAATATATACAATATATTATAATATGTACTTATTAAACTTTTAAAGTTTTTAAATTGAAACTTTTTCATAACAAATTTCTGTAATTAAAATAATTAAAATAATTTAAGTCGATATTTTTAAAACAATGCGTAGATATGCGAAAAAGTTATTCAGGTTTCAATCCACCCAATAATAAGCTGTCTTCTAAACGTATTAACTTTTTTTTCAGTTTCTATACAGTAAATCGATTAAATTTCAATCTTAACAAAAAAAATCATTTTCGATTTGTTTGCATGAATTTCCGAAATGAATTATATTTAACAATTTGTATTTATATCTTTACTAGTATTTCTTTATTATCTTTAGTTTTCAATATGATTTTGTTATTGATTGTTGATGTCATAAAAACATTTAAAGAAAAATGAAATTACTTTAGAATTTAAATTGTATAATTTATATTAAGCCGCGCCAAAAGCCTTTTTATGGATCGTGATTAAAACTATTTTTTTGACAAATGTGTGTTTTTTAAAATCCTTTATTTATTTGAATAAATAGTTATAATCAAATATTAAGTAATGCAAGTTAGTTTGAAAAATTAAGTTTAAAGTTGAAATAATTTTAATACATGAATGAATTCAGTTAACACTTGACAATATTGTTTACTTGTTAAGTAAATTTACATATTAGTTAAATTTTAATTATGTGTCAAATGATCGGAACATAAATAAAGTTTAATAAGGAAGCTGTTTGAAGCTTAAGGCTGTTTATGAGCGAAATTATATAAAGAAATTCAATCTTTTGTATCATATCATACATAATAGATTTCATAATAACATTGTAATTAATTTTTTGGGTAAATAATAAATTTTAAATAAAGAAATAAAGAAGCATTCGATTTTAAAAATGATTATTTACGACAATTATTGTAAGAGTTACATAAAAGTTATAATACTTAAGCTTATACTTAAAACATAACCATTTGAAGCAACTAAAGAGCCGTAAATAAGTATAAAAAAACAATATATAGTGAACTCTCGTTACAATAAAATTGTTCACTTTATTGAAATTTTGAAATATTTGCACTCAAACGAAATGTCATTATATTTAATTATCAAAGCCATTCACTAAACCATTGTGCTGACCATAAAGGTGTTTACTATATTGAATTTTTACTGTATTATTTAAGCATTTATTCATTCATTCATTCAATTATTCATTTAAGACTAATTTCTAGATAGTTAAAGATAAAATTTTATTTTTATTTTAATAAACGATTAAATAATTTTCTATCTTTTGTCAGATTTTAATGATCATGTTTTTCTTATTTCGTTTTCACATTATCGCCAAATTAACGTAATCTAACAAAACAAATGCTCGCAAATATTTGCAATGAGCTCTTATTCCTTGTAAATTAAATTGAACTATTATTAAGTATTAAATCAAACTTAAGTATACAAAATTACGTCAACTGTGATTAATTTCCTCGTTTGTGTTATACTAGAGCTTATAAAAGCTTTATATACAATTTTGTTATACGTGTTTTACATAATATATTATATGCAAAATCTAACTAAAATTTTTAAAAATTCATTTAATTGTTCCCCTTTTGAATTCAGGATTTATTTCTAATTAATTAATTAAGCCAATAATATTGTAAGCTTGCAAATAGAGATAAGCATTTTGACCGAAGATAACCTGTTAACCAATGATTTATAAATATTAAAGTTTGACATTGAAAGTCAATTTTTAATTATTGATTTAAATTAATAAATTGATTGCATAAAGTTATTGTTTGCATTATCTGCACATTAATATAATATTATTCTCAACCGTTAATATAAACATATTAAGTAACACAACAGAAAAAATATGTTTAGTTTATTATTATGTCGTTGTATTATGTTTAGAATTATGTTTTAGTAAAGTATTTCATATTAATTAGAAAATAGAAATTGAAGAAATTCCATGAATTCAAAGTTTTAAATAGTGAACGGAATGATAATCATTCTCAGCTTCGAAGCTCTAATCAAGCGTTGGTGTGTTGAGCTAAGCTAAGCTAAGCTAAAAGTAGAATTAAAATACACTATCTTAAAATTCTTCCAGAATTGAATACAGAATATAGTATTCTTCCAAATTTTATAGATAGTGTGTTTTAATTCTACTGCTAAAGACTCAATTCAATGAGTTTGAGCTGATAGTTCAACTCGGGGTACGACAGACAGACGAACATTTCAAAGCCATGCGCTTATTTTTATAAATTATAGATCATTCATAAAGTAATTGCTTTTAAAAAAAATACAATTAAAACTCTAATTTTACAAAATTCTTTGTCTGTAATTTTTAATTTAATTATTATGTAAAATATATAACTTTAATTAATATTTATTCATAAAAGTTAAAATATATATATATATTATTACGAGTAAATCTGTATCTTTTGCCATTTAAGTGAAGGATAAATGCAAATCGAGAATTGGTTAACCTTTTGATCATCACTACTGGCAACTGTCCTCGATTTATGATTTATGATATTGCAAATATTTTATTGATTTAGGCTATATAAATAATTGTTTACTAGATATTTACACCTATCTTTCTATATCTATAGCGATAAATAACATAAAAATATTCTTCATTGGAAGTCCTGAAATATTCAGACTGAAGCATTAATTTAAAGACCCGAATCAGGAAATGAGTTATATCGGGTCTGGTCGGGTAGGGTCAGGAGAGTCGGGTAGGGTAGGGTCGGGTCGGATAGGGTCGGGAGGATCTGGTCGAGTGGGTCGGGTCAGGTCGAATTGAGGCCTTTCTGTTCTGAGCTCTTATATTTTGTGACACGTATTTTAAAATACTATGTAAAAATGACAAAAATAATTTGATTGGCATTTGTAAATCATTAAATATTTAAAAAAAATATCAATACATATCAAAGAAATATCAATCTTTTAAATACATTTATTTTACAATTAATCAAAATATGTTTACTGTTGTTTTCAATACGATCATGTTTTACTAAAGGCTTCAAAGAATATGCAAAGCCTATGTAACTAATAATTAAATGCATTATAAACTATCTTATGGTAAAAATAACATTTTATTTTAATATCGATTTACGTAAATTTTTTTTATTGCCCCCAATGAGTGCCTAATCCGATAACAGACTTCATGAGAAACATTTATTTCTTTTTATATGAATACAGATTTCTTGCGCAATGCGTTACGAAACGGAATTATTGAATCAAATGGAGGCATAAGAATAAAGGAATAAGCAAAACAAATGTTAAGCGAACTCACACTTTCGAAATTAAATGGTTTACTTAAAAAATCCTTATCTTCAAAAGTTTATGGCAACTGCAACTGCAAATGCTGTAATTTTGAATTTAAGCTGAAAACACAATTTGATTTTTTAGTCTTGTGAGATGTCAAACGTTTATTTTCTATTATTAAAAGTATTTTATCTGATAAGCATTTAATTTCAATATTAAAAGTTATTATTGATCTAAAGTTGTGAATCGATATAATACTAAGTTTTACTATACATCATTAAAGTTTTACAAAGCTTTAGTTATTAATTATTTATACTGACTTTATTTAGTAAATATTTAATTTAGCGCAGTATTTTAGGCTTAAATTTGCAAAACAAAAATTATTTGCTTAAAACTGTTAATTAAATATCAATATTTAATGTGAAATTAAAAATTTTTATAATTGATATATTAAAATAAATGATTGATATACATAAATATTAAATAAGTTATTATAATTTGCCTATTTTGCAGATATTTATGACCGACATTTGATCGAAATTACAAAAATTTTGAACGACAATTGATTTTATTTTAATTGTAGATTAAAAATAAATTGAAATCTTGCAAATCGGATATAACTATATACTATTTAATAGTAAATTACATTTTATTGCATAGTATTTTTATCTTTGTTATAAAATAACTTATATATATATATAATAAACTTGTGAATCGAGATCGATGTCCTTTTCGAATGAAATAAATTTCGGAAACTCGAAAACATTTAGTTTTAATGCTTACTTTCGTACTTAAGTGATATGAATGTATACTACGTTTGCAACATTGTATAAATTGGTTAAAGTTTAATGAAAGCTACAAATTTTCTCAATGCTCTACTTAATTACCTAATGTCGTCAAATTTTTGAAAAGACTTTCAAAGTTACAAGCATTATATCCTATACAGAGTGCTATTTGATTCTGCACTTATCTATTATGACATCACTAAAACTAAAAGTGCTCAATAATTTAGAAAAACACATTAGATTAAGATTTAAACTGAAATTTATAACAAACTAAACAATTCAATACTATACAAGCATTAATTCAATTTTTTAACGGAATTTAAAGGATTTTAAATCTGAGTCTGAGTTTCTATATTAATATTTTGATAGTCTATTAAAAAACTATGAGTACAAGTTTGAGTACGAGTCTCTAAATTGAATTGAAGTCAATAAATATTTAACTTTATCTTATAATTTTATTTAAAAATCTTTTTCATCTAATGCTTCAAAATAATTATAATTATACTTATAATTAATATATTAATAATTAGAATTTTTTGACAAGAGAAACAATGATAAGCAACCACTTAACTAATTGTCATGTTATGTTAAGTTTATAATTATCAATTGTATTAATATAACATCCATTATTAGTTTTTTATATTGTTTTTTATTGTGATTTATTCTTTTATTTTGAAAAAATCATTTTCATTCTTCTCATTGCATCGCATTCTTTATATCCGCTCACATGAACACAATTTTACGCTTATTCGTGTTGACATGTAATGAGTTAATGATAATCAAAGTGTCATTTCATGAAAGTAAATATCGGTGAATAAGTATGATTACGATGCGGAACATAATTTCTATCATTGATCGCTGAAATTTAGATGAATATTATATCACTAATGATAAACATTTATTTTATCTCAATATAAATATGGTTATCGATGACATTCGGAACATAACGATCCTCTTTGTCCTCACATTCAAGACGTTTGGATTTCTCTTTCATATGGTCTATAAAGATGGGCTGAAAGATAGTAATGCTTACCAATTAATAAAAACAATAATTTGTATCGGAAAAATGTTGATCCAAACATTGTATCTGATGGTATGACATATATTTAAATTCGAAGTGTTATTTGCATTCAACCTGTTTGTGAGCATTGATTGTATCTGCATATTCGATGTTTAAAATGTCATTTTATTATCTTTTTAAAACTTTTTTTTTATACTTTATTGATTTATTTATTACTTTATTGGTATCTTTAATTTACACTTGAATAAACTTATTAAAGTTATTTTTAAGTAAAGTTTATATGTTAAGAAGATTTTCAAAAAGTATTATTTTAAATCAATTATTATTATTATTAAAATAAAAATCAAATATAAATAAAAATCCTATATTAAAACGGCAACGAATTGAAGTTTAGCACACCAACTGCAAACTTGCATTTAATAATTTCAATGTTATTGTGATCAAAATTTTAAGATATACCAAAATCGTATGTAATTACATTGAAATATATATAATCGTAATTAATTGTTTTTTTTTCAAATTACAATAAAGCTCTCGATAATTAATTACTGCATTTATTCAATCTCTTGAATTAATATGGGAACGATCGCATCTGTTGTTGTGTTATATTGTTCACCGATCTTTAAATGATAAGATTAATCACCAATTTTTTCATATCTCAAAATTATATATACTATCGCTTATTAAATATAATTTTAAAGATTTATTGCTGAAATTAAATTTTTTAAAACTAAAATTTGCAAATTGAAATAAATAAAAAAAAGGTAACTTAACATAGTGTGCAACTTTAACAATATATAATAGAGAGAGAGAGAGAGAGAGAGAGAGAGAGGCATAAATTGCGTGAAATACATAACGTAATACAGTATAGCATATTTTTTTATATAACAAAAATTTCACATAATTGGGATATTCATAAAATATTCTTAACGATTACATAACACTAAAACTTGAATAATTACCACTGAAGTCGAGTTTATAGCATTTTTGACCATTAATAAAGTACTGTATTTAAGATTTGATGCAATTCAGTTCATTTAAATATTTGCTACAATTTTAAGCAATTTCTTAATTAATTATAATAATATAAATTCTTTTTAATATAACAAAAAAAAAGAAAAGTTAATTCCAATAGTGATTAATAATACTGCAGTATTTGGCATTAAAGGCAATTACTAATACAAAATTAAAACTATTATTGATCTTTGCTTATATAAATATAAGGTTTATTGTTATAGCGATACTGGTATATCAATTTTCCTTTTTGGTTGCAATTAATTGAATTATATCCCTTTTCTGGTATAAATTATTAATTATATCGAACATACAGTATTTTTACATGCCATTAAAAACTGTTGCGTTAATTTTTGTTGTTTACAGAAAAAATTCTGGATAAATAAATTACTATTTTTTTTTATTTATAAGCACTGTTTTTAAATAATAGAATATTCAGAACTATTTTCTCAATATCTTAGATAAGTAAGAGTAGGACGCAGTGCAGAATTAGTTATGGGCTCAATGTATTTGAATGTTAAATAAGTTATCGCCGAACCACGAATCGCAATCCACTTTCTCGGAATTGCATATTCACCAAAAACTTCAGCACGAAAGGCAAACAAAAGTCTTCCGTAAATGAATAACAGTATGGAATTAACGAGTGAGATAGAGCTGTAGTATTATTGAAGATAGGCATCAAAAATAACAGCTAATTCAATAAGAAGTTTGCCTCTATAGCCAACATATTCAGTGACAGTATCCGCAATGTTGCCTTTTGTGTTAGAGTCACTTCAATTTATAGATAATTAATATGAAGCTCACCCATAACATAATTTTGTATTCAATTAAGTTCACGTGTATAAGTTTAAAACAGAATCGTTTAACTTTTAATTCAAATCATTCATAAAAATATTTTAAATACTAATTGATATAGCTTTCAAAAAAATTACATTGTATTAAAACCAATTTCACATTTTGAATTGTTGTCCGCTTTAGGTAATTCTAAAACATTAATTAATTTTGCCCAAACAAGGAAGCAAAGCCAAGTTTTGGAAACCATATTGGAAACTATAAACTGATGTTCCTTACCTTAATGGGGTGGGAGACGGACACAGACATTTCAAATCAATAGACTAACTTTTGTTAAAGTCATACACAGTGTATATACTAATAAATTAATTAATTTAAAATAACTTATTTGTAAGTATAATAATTTTATAGTAATAAAATGAGAAATAAATTATTTGATAGTCTATAGAATCTATATTATATTGTATATTACTGTACTATTTTAGTTAATACTTTATTAAACCTTAATGGGGTAGTGTTTGAAAATATAATATTAAAAATAACAAAATTGACACGACTTGAGTTAAAAAATAGACAAATATAAAACATTTTGCATCACTAATTCTTGTGTTATGCATTCAGTATTGCTTAATGTCCATTATAAAAATTGGCGACTTTTAATCTATATAATGGCAGTGATAAATTGAAAATGGGATCGGCTTTTAATTTGTTGCTGACTCTCGTTAATGCAAATTTGATGAATGATCTTTTTTGCAACTAATAATTTTTATGTTATGAATAAAAAATTTTCTTTTTGAATTGCAAATTATACAAACGACTATAAACTTCAAACTTGTACTCAAACACAAATTATATAAATCATGATTTATTTTAACTAATTATGAGAGATAAGAGGTAATTAAAATTTAAGATAAAATGTAAAAAAAATAGATATCAATTAATTTTCAAAAATCATTATTGTTTCGAATACTTTATGCAACTTTGAAAGAACTGATTCAACAAATATATAAAATAAAATATACAGGCATTGCCTGATTTAGGCAACTCATTCAGGTTTTATTTCTTTATAATTTAGTCTTTATTTGCAAAAAAATAATTTTAAATTAATTTTAAATGGAAACAAATGGAAATTTGTTTACCCCCACCCTTAAAATGAAATCGTTACGAACGCTAGAATGAGCTAAAGGAAACAAAACATAGACAAACTTTATGAAAAGTGTTACATGATTTGTACACTAGAATCACTTAAAACGCATCATATTATCCAATTTAATTCATTTTTATCATAAACCAATATTATTAATATCAATTTTGTCATTAGGATTACTAAATCTAACCGAAATCTCAGATTCTGATAAAATAAAGAAGTCTATAATTAAAGATTTGTAGAATAAAATTATCAATACTTGAGCTTAAAGTTTTTAATTCAATGATAAAAACTATTAAACATGAATTAATATTTTTAACTTAAAGTTTTTAAATTATTTATAAACTACTTAATAAAGTTTCTATTATTGGTTATACAATAAAAAAATTTTGCTATTAAATTTGATGGAATAAAATTAGTCAATTTTGGATTAAATTAAGTACAAAAAACGCATTTAGTTTGGTGTCAGTTCAGAGTACTAAAATGATGCGCTAATATTTTAATATAATTTTAGAAAATCCTTTAAAAATGCTATTAATTTTAAATTTAATTAATTGATGACTTATTAACTGAAACATTGCCTTTAAACCGAAATCGTTGTCAATCATTGCGAGCCGAATCAATGGTCGCATGCGCTCTCTCTCTCTCTCTCTCACACACACACACACACACACACAACTGCCACATACCTTAAAAACCTCAATACAAGTTCATAGCAGACTATGTTCTCTGCACTCCAACTCACTATTGATATCATTTATAGTTTTACGGCTTTATTTCTAGAGTTTCGAGACTCAGTAATACCCAAACTTGGATAAAAAAAAGATAATATTTGACCGATGATAGAGTTTTTTGACGTTTACATATATCGCTGATTTATGCAGTGTTTGTGACAATTTAATCCTTGATGTGAATGCAATGAATTTTTATAGAAAACTAATAAAATTGTGGTAAAAGAGCGAAATGAAAATAGTTTTCTTTCGTAGAGTTGTTCGCAATCGTGAAAATATATAGTGCGAAGATGTGGACAATTCATTTGAATTCAATTTTAATATTTGCGATAGCATTCAATATAAGTGTGTTCATAACGCAAAGTAATAACAATGAGACCACAGAATTGCCGACTTTGCCATCGATTCCCAGTCCTATCGAAGGTTTCGGTGACTTTTTTCCGCAACACAATCACAGAGAAGATGTGACCGACAATAATATTAACGATTCTGATAATTATTTAGATAAATATAACTCAAATAATAGGGAAAGTGAGGATAATTTTGTTTTCAACGAGAGTTATAGTCACGATTTAAGTTTTGACAGCGGTTTTCACATCGAAGAAGTGGACGGTTGTCACTGTCGGGACATTCACGGAGTGGACGTCGTCTGTCAATGCTATGGCGAGTCGGTTACGCAAATTCCCACTAATTTAACGCTAGGATTAACTCGTCTGTAAGTTTGAACTCAATTTAATATCATAACCCAATACATTATTCTTGTTAAGACAATTATATTCTTTACGAGTCATTGATTGCCTTTCCTTAATATAGCGATTATATTCTATATGCGATACTCTATTCTGAATTATAAAAGTTTGTGTAAAACTATTTTGTATGATATTGTATACATTATATTATACATTATTTCAATACATAACTCATATTAATAATAATGAATGCGCTCTGTTATCCTTCTACTAAATTGTTTAATTTATAATTTAATTAAACTTTAATTATGAATATATGGTCTATGATTATTATTAAGACTAAATTTATGCATGTGTGTAGTATAACAATATTTGCATTTGTACAGTACATACAACGAGTTAATAAGTAAAAATAAATAAAATAATGCTAATAAAATTGATTTTTGTTTAATCCTATATGTTATATAAATATTTAATTTTATTATATTTATGCAATAAAATCTTATTATTAAAATATAAAATATAATGTATAAAAACAAAGACAAAAATTCTAATCAATTATTGCATATCTGAGAATATTTTAATTATTATAACAACAAATTTACTAAATTTAATTGAAATCACAATTAAAATTTTAAAAATGCTTATTTTTCGAAAATAATCATAAATTATGCAAAAATAATTCTTATAATACGGTACTTACTTTATATAGTATTAATACAGTATATATTATTAAATTATTTTATTTTATAAAACCAATTATGATTATTTAAAATAAAATAATGATATTAGTTGTTTAATTAATTTTTGGAAACTAAATTATATTTAAA
>JAQIYA010001059.1:0-14867 GCA_034699355.1 Microtritia minima | reverse complement strand
ACAAAATCCCATAAAATTCTAATATTTTTAGTGCTTTATTTAAAACCTATGTTTACTTAGCATTTGTTTATAACACATATATTGTTTAATACACTTATATTGGGCACTAAATTGATATACAGGCATCAGTATAGGAATAATTATGTAGTTCATACTATAGTAGTAAATGAAAAATAAAGTTAATGTATTTTAATTCCACGTATTATACACATACACTTACACGTGTATATGTCAATATAAATGATTAAAAACTCCTATTTCAGCTATAATTTGCAATAAATTAAGCAATACATTCTCAAAACAAAAAAAAAATAAAAATTAATATTAATATTAAACATAGTTCACATAATTATTTAGAATATAATCAAATCTACTTTACAAAAACTCATAATTAAATTAATGTAGATTTTATTATTTTATTAAGTTTAAATTATTTATAAAATTTAATTTCGTGTAAGTAATAACTTTAATTAAAATTTCCTAATATTTTATCTAAAATATTAATAAAATAAGATAACTTCTATTAAAGCCTAACTTACAACTCGCTCAACCATTTAAACTCATTCATTCAGAATTTAAATTAACTCATTGTTTTCGATTTAATTACATTTAATCATGTGATATAAATTAATAATTAAACGATAATGATATAAATTAATAATAATATTAATAATTAAACGTATTACTAACGTAACCTTACTAATTAAATGCATCTAATATTTCAAATTACTTAACAAAAATTAAAATGTAAAACCCTTATAAAAGAATGAACACTTTTATATAATTAATAAATATATATAATATATAAAATAAATATAGACTGTTCATATAATCATATTATTTAAATTATTACTAAAGTTGTCTAAAAATAGAAATAAGTTTAAATATAATTTAATTTTCATGACCACGACAAACATTTACTATAAATAAAACTATCTTAAATAAACTTATCAAAAGATAAATAAATGTCGTGGTATTTGAGTCTAGTTAAATATTATAATAAAGCTGATTACATGAATAAACAAATGTTACTTTAAAAATTAGTTGCAATGTCTAATAAAAGTAAACTTTCTAAATGAAGAAATAATTTACAAAGAAATAATAATAATAAAATCAAAGATATTTATAATGCAATTCCAATAATAGAATAATATATGTAATATTTTCTAACATTTCCTGCAATTATGACATATTACTTCCTCTCATAAAGCTTTCAATTCCGTAAACATTTGATTTTCTTTTTGTAACTTTCATGTAAAATTTAAAAATATATTTTAACTTATTCTTTCAAATTGAGTTATAGAAAACTGTTAAATTATTCAAAAATAAAAATCAATAAAACTCAATTAATTAAAACTTTGGTTTAAAATAAAATAAAATTAACAAATATTAACACTTAATAACTTATTTACTTATTAGATCCATACCCCATCGCATCGCTCGCAACACCAATATATTTGTCTTTAGTCTTTTTGGCTTTCTTTCTCTCTTCTCTAAGCTTTTCGTCGTCTTGTATAAAATCGATGAGACCTTTAACGCGATGTCTAACATTGATGCCCATATCTTTTCCCTGTTCGTCAATGAACGTGTAATTTTCCAAACTTCTCAAGTCATAGATATGCTCTCTGGCACTCGTCACCACTCTCTCCGAGCCATTCCTCACGAGATACCCGAGAAGTAGCAGCGATTTATACGTTCGCCTCCAGTTTCGACGACTCTCCTGAAGCATACGTTTCCATAACATTCCCATCACTTTAATAATAGTTATATCAATACAAGAATTATTATAAACGCGAAGAGAAATACCTTCAGGAAAGTGTTCGTAAGTGAACGTGTGTTGAGCTATCTCTTGCATGACAACACCGGTCGGACCCCACGCGTCGTCGTTCGTCGCCTCACGAACTTTCGCCTTAATTGTAATCAATTCAAATCAATTATCAGTTTGAGATTAATTCATAACAAAAGCCCATATTGTTATCTCATTTCGATAACAATCTAACATTACCTCTATTTCGGTGTAATTCATGACCACATTAGTGCTAATATTTGTAAATAAATAAAATTAATATAAATTTACTAATTATATGAAATGAAGTAAACGATAGCGATATGAATGCGAGCCGTGATTATGAAATATGTTAATGAAACGCGAATTATCGCTGACTTACGCCTTGTCGTACAGTTCCCTCACTTTCCACATATTATTGATTACTATTTACCAGATTTTTCGCACTTAATTCGATTCAATGACTATAATTTCATAAAATTATCAAAAAAATGTCTCGCAATACGCGATAAAATAGAAAAATGAAAAAAATAATATGCAAAATGCAAATCGCATTGAATGTATAAAAATGTTAACACTTGGCATCCGATATTCACTTTTGTTTTTTATTAGACACCGATCCACAAATGACGCCAAGCGTTGAGTGCGATCGCGACGAAAGAACGAGAGAGAGTGGCAGAGAGTGGCAGCAAATGTGCAGTTATTGGCGACGTATAGCGTGCGCGAGTCATGCTATGCTGTCCTTTACACGCAACACATATGTGTTGTGTTGTCCTATTTATCTGCACACGAGTGACATCACTCGACGTCATCGCAAGTGTGCATACCTTGCCATTCAATGTTTTACCTGTCGTTTGTCTTACCAGTCGTTTCGCCATCAATAAGACGTAATAAAGCGGTGAAAAGAGTTGCGCTTTCAGTTTCGTTTTCACTCATTCAATCACAACTCGTAATTAATTGTTAGTCTTTCCGAATTTTTTACCTTCAATTAACTTTTAACAAAATCATTAAGTTTTTCTAAAATGTTAGTAATATATAGACTATGTATGTTTGTTTCTTTAGTTTATTAAGTGTTTACCGATTTTTAATATTCAAATAATGTTTATATTTTTGATTAATGCTTCAATTATTATGCTATGAGTTCATGAATTCAAATTAAAATTTAAAACTTGATTTTAAAGAATTTTAATTTAAAGAAGAATTTTTAAATTAATCATTTACATAACATTTTCGTTTCAACAAATTCCTACTGAAGAGCCCGGGATTACAAACAGCGCTTTACCGAAATGTAGTTAAGTAGAGATGATCATCAGCTCAGTTTGAGCTGAGCTGATATAGATTTGTCTCTGTCTTTAACTGAAGCTAAATATAATTTGAAACATTATTTTCACATACTTTATACAAGCAAGTCTTACAGAATTACATTATACAATGTGTGCCATTCTGAGCGCAATTACAGAGAGTAAACATACATGTATAAAAATTCCTGACACCTTAGCACATGTTTGCCAGCACTAACAAGCATTAAATTTGCCTTATTTAAGCTAATTATATCTATTGTGTAAAAAAGACAAAATACATATTTATATGTGTTTTACGAATAGTAATTTTACCAAATTTTAACCGATTTTAAAACTCTTTTTTGTTTTTTTTATTAACTCACCGAATACTCGAGATTAACATCTCATAAATATAAAAAGTTGGGAATTTTAGAACTACAGTTTGGAACATATTATATGAATCTCTATAATACGAAGTAACAGATTATATGATGCAAATTCATAAACCGAAATCTCATAGACCTAATGTTAAAAAGTGATCATTGATATGAACTGATTATTGGAACCAAACACAAAGCTAAATAGTGTTTGTTATGAACTGTATTTGAATGAATATGCTTAATATTAAGCTTATAACTTATAACGAGTTTAGTTGTACTTGCATTAAATTCTAAGAAATGTTTGTCTTGACTTTTTTAGTAAAATTTCTATATTATAATCACATTATAGCTATGTTAACCTGCAGTTTGTTGACGATCAACTGCGTATTAATGTAAATACATTTAAATATTTAAAAATAATCAAAATAACTGACTTTATATGTTTTTATTGAATGAATAAAATAAAGAATTTAATGTTTTGAATAATTATTTTTTATGAACTGATCCTATGAATGGAGTATTATTCGATCGAATGAAGTAATTCCCGAAACCAAACCAATTCATATGATTAGTTCCAAATTGTATATGCTTTACATATAGCATATAATAATGACTTTAAATGTAATTTAAAACCGTTGAAAATCGGTTATAATATTTTAAAAATTTGTTTAGATTATACTCATTTCATTTATTCTCAATAATCAATTGCTTTTAAATAGCAATAAAGTTAAGTATTTGTAAAAATTTTATTTATTTAGTTAAAATGTCATAATAGAGATAATACTTTTTTTAATTGTCCAATATTTAACTTCCGATTTATAAAATAATACTAAAATTTTTTGGTCTCATTGAATTTAACCCACGATTTTGTTTTTTTTCAGCTGATAGTGAACGATAGGCTCAAAATATACTGTGTGTGTGATCGTATGTGATCTACACATGTATGTAAATGAATATTAATACACATATAATGTATGTATTTATATTGATATTTTATGGCTTAAATTTAATTAAAAAATTAAATTTAAATTTAAAAGTTTACAAATCAATTTTATTCGTAATTTATCATGTTTTTTAGTGAGAATTTTATTACTTATGTAATCCATGAGCTCTATTAAAGTTAGTTAAATAACATGACAAACGTGTATTTATAGTTTGCTAACAATAAAGTATTGTTAAAAAGTTATACTAATAATAATGTCATAAAACTTTACAACAATGCTTAAACACAAAGATTGTGTTATGACTGACGATGAATGTGAGATCACATTCGAAAGCTCTCAATAGATTTAATCAAATTAAATCATTTCACTGTCTTCTTTCATTTCTTTCAATGAAATCATTTCTATAAGAAATGTGTAATTAACAAATAATAAGTTTGAATTGCTAGCGTTTTAATTGATATGATGAAAAAATTACAATTATAACATGTACATAGAATTTGCATTTAAATATAAATTGATTACTGCTGTCAAAATGTGTTGTCATAACATGTTTCACATCAATTTAATTTATATCAAATTTTTAGCGCATAATAAATGTATTTACTCATACAGAATATTTGAATTATTCAAGAAGTAATCACTAGTTTAGTAGAAAAATCTTCGTAATATTTTTACAGACATGTGATACTTTTATACTGAAATAAAAATACAGAGTATTTAATTACAATTTTCATAAAAACAATCTTTAATAGAAAATAGTGAAATTATTTATATTAAACATTTAATATTTATAATAATATATAAGTTATAGATCATAGATAATTAATCATAACGGTCTCAGACAATTATTTTTTATATTTCCTTAATTAAGTGCAGAAAAACCAAACCCATAGATATGTCAAAATAAAACAAAATATACAAAAATCAAATCTGAACTTCGTTATTAAAAAATGTGTTTATAATAAGTTATAAGTTTAAAATGATAATATTTTAATTACGCATTTAGATTTATTGAATTCAGATTAAAATTACTTTTAACTAATATTTATGAATAAATTATTATTGACTTGCTAAAAAAAATTTTCAACATAAGTTATGTGAGCCAATCATAAATTTGATATAGAATTTTTATATAGAGTGTTTAATAGAAACTTTTAAAGTTTGATTACATAGAATTTTAATCATTTGTAAAATTTGTATATTTTTAAATTAACCCAATAAAATCGAAGCTATTAAAAAAGCAAGATTTTATAATAAATTTGAGAAAACAATGTAAAATTGATTAAAAATATTATTGATAAGTTTTATAATCATAATTAAATTAAAGGTTTTGTTTTTAAAATCTATTAAATCTAATCACAGGTGATGACTCTTTGTATCTTACATTATTAACTGTCGTGAGTTAAGCTAATACATCAAAAGTATAATATAAATGCATAAACCATTTTTATAGCTTCAATTAAACATGTTTGTCATTGAATATTTCATTTGAAAGATTTATTTTACCCTAGTTTTTTGATAATAAGCCTCACTAATGTATTTTCTGCAGCAAACATTTTTCAATTAATTTAAGTAACTTAAATTCTCATAGATAAGCCGCCCCTATGTATAAGCCGAACCCCATGTATAAGCCGATTTCAACAGAAATGTCATATCTGACAAAATCGTATTTTTTGTTTATAACACTTTAGTTTTGTTTAAAATTAAGCGTATTGTTTAAGTTTTATATCATTAAGCATTGAGTGAGATTAAACTGCCTATTAAAAGCAACAGTGATAACGAATCCGAGATTGAATCTGTACCTGAACCTCATGTTTCAGAAAACTTTTATTGAATTATCAGAAAATATTACTATTGAATCTGATGACGAATTTGATGGTTTTGATGAAACTTATTAAAATATCATTTTTATAAAATGTTCTGATATGTATTAATTTGATTTCTAATAAAAGTTGTTCCATGTATACGCTGAAAGTTACTTTTTCATAAAAATTAAAATTTTTAAAAGTTACTTTTCCATTAGATAAGCCGCGATTATCTATGAGAACTTAGGGTAACATTTTAATTAATATTCCTTGTATTATCATTGAAATATTAGGTACTAAATATTAATTTAAGTAAAGAAAAATAGTTAATTAAAATATTAACTTATATTAAACCTATATTGAAATAGTTTCGAAAAGAAGTTAAATTTGATAATTTCAAAAATACTGCCAATTTTGTATATTCGAGAATATTTATTCTTATTAATTATATTTTACCTATAATTAGTTAATTAGATTAATTTTGGTTAATATTGCATATAGTTTTCTATAAAAGTTACTTAAAGTACTTGTATTGTCACTGTTATAAAAGACAACATTTGCAGGTCTGGTGAGGTCTGGAGTGAAATATTTCAAATAGGTATGACTAAAAAGCATGCATAGAATGTTTGCACATATGATAAGTCGTGTTAAGAAACATATGCCTCGGAAGCAGGACTATAACGCAATTTATTACTTATATTACTTTGCATTTCATTTCATTTCAGTTCATTGAGTGCACTCTTTCTTCGGTGAGGCGTTTCCGCTGCCATTTACGAAAGCGATTCACATTCACATTCATTTGGTGAATATGAATATTGAAATTCATAATAGAATGGATGACTTTTAGTTATTCACTCAATGAAAGAGAGAATGAATGGCTTGGATTGGCATGGATTGCCATAGTTTGCCATAGATTGCGGTGCTTTTTGCGTCTATTGCTTGGGAAGTGCTATGCAAGTGCTAGTCTAGTGCTACGGATGAATGGAGGCTAACAATCTCTGTAATTGGAATTGTGGGGAAAAGTTGGCGAAGAGCTGAACTGAGCGCGAGTTATCAATACGAACAAAACGACGTTCAGCTGACTTGAATGACTGCAATGACTGCAATGACCATTAAAAAGAAAGTAACGCTCAGCTCTAACACCTCTAAAGGTAGCCTCGCTATGAAATTCGATACAGTAGTGCTTTTGATGAAGTCCCTCACTGGGCTTCATATTTCAAAGAAATGGCTCTCATGTTGGCTCTCATGTTGGCTCTCATGTTGGCTGTTATGTTGCTCAACAAAGGCAGAGTTGATTGTCACGACTGGAGTGAGAACACAAGTTCGCTGCTCGAGAACACCGCTCACATCATTTAAAACTAACTTTTCAAAATTGCAATCTTATTGCGACAAACACCGGCTTCCGGCCCAGCTATCACTGCACCACTCCAAGCATTGGCACGCATTGCCACTCACACCACGACCAACTCTGCAACACGTCCAGCACATGCAACTCACTCAAACTCTCTCCAACTCACCCAAACTCTCTCCAACTCACCCAAACTCTCTCCAACTCATTGAAACTTTCAATCGCAACTTTATCTCACTTATCTCCGGCACATCATAGATGGCAAAACCAACAATATGTTTCTCGTTTATAAGTCACGATCTTTGAAGACTTGTTAGATCGGATTACTTGAGCAAATAATGATGAGTACGCGTTTAGGATTACCGATAATGGTTTTCATTCAGTCTTACACTCTGTGATCATCAATAATCGCCACTCTCTCGCTCTCTCGTTCTCACTCTCATAAAATTACGCATTCATATGTAGTTTTATTTTTGTTGGGTCTCAAAACGAAATGCAATAAATGACAGTCAATTTAGGCTTTTCAATCAGCTTTTCTTCATTGATGTCTCTGAGGGGTACAGTTAGGGCACAGTTAGCAGTGTTGTTCACACTATGTTAAAGGAGCGCGAATGACGCCTATGTGTAACTTCTTGAAATCAAAAATGTTTGCTGCAAACGACTTTTTAACCTGCACTCCACAGGGTCTCTATTGGTCTCTATTGGTCTCTATTGGCCGCTATTGGAGCCAAATCTAAAAGTGTTTCATTGAATGGATGCTCGACTCTTGACTGCATTGCTATTGCATTATGGTTGCCATTATAGCCGTATTGCTGTTCTGCTCTTCTCCACAATGGATTAGCAGAATTGAAAAACTGGTCGGAAGTTCATCGGTGGGGGGCTTACAGTGCGCTCAGGAGTCAGTCAAGAGTCAGTCTCTCGTTTAGACTATTGACTCTACTTATACCTCAAGAGGCGTATCAGCCGATTGCCAGTTTGTGCCACTTTCAGCCCTACCATAACTCAACTATCAACCAATTTAAATGCTTTCATAAGCATAATAAGCAAATGCACAGCAAATGTAATGCAGCTTCCATTGAGTGTCTCATAGAGCCTCATAGGTTTGGTAGTGTCTCTTCATATACATTACACGTACAATATATGCACATAAACGGTCAGATCGACACAATAGTATCTCATAAACAGCAAACTGCAGAAATTTTTATATTTCAAACTCGATTCTATACTAGTCATGACTATAGAAAATAGTTGAATAGTTGAAGTGCATTCAATTTGATTGGTTTAGTATTTGGGTTGTATGAGTAAAAAATGCACTTCAATAGCAGATGGTTTGAGCGCTATTGTCCACAACTAACCCATCCATGAAAAATTACCGCACTATTCGGTACTGATTATAATAGAGTCCGCCTCTGATTGTATAATAAATGGAGTGCTTTTATTTGGTGAGCTTTCAAATGATCACCTTTTAACCATTTAACCACAATAGTAAAACCATTACTCTCTGCTATATTTGCCTATTACTTATATATAACGCCGAAAAAGATTTTTTTATTATTTGTTGCATTTTTATTACTCTTTCATCATAACTAAGCTTTTTAATTAAGTTATTGTCGAGAAGAAAACTCAATTAACTCAATTTTCTGTATAAATAAGTTGGCCGTAAAATGTTTGGCGCCACACAAACGGACGCAAACCGACGCAAATTGCAGGCTTTGGCCAAACATTCAAACATGTTTGAATGACGGCCTCTATCATTGACTCGCAATTCACAAACATTGCATTTCGGGAAAAGTCTTTAAACACGAAGATATTATTAATGATACGCCAGTTTAACGAACATATTGTTCTTTGTATAAGCCTGTCATCAATATTAGACACCTTTTTATGGACAAAGCGATTATGAGTTGGGAAGTAAGCAAAAGCAAGTGAAACACTTTAATATGCACACTGTATGCTACAGTCTATGCCATTATAGCCATGCATAGCGTTTATAATAATGATGTTGTCAAACAAAATAAAGTTCTAAACATGGATAGGTATGTATTATCGTATGCATTACGGTATGCATTATGGTATGCACTATCGTTTGAGGCATCACAAAATCTGATTATAATAGATGCCATAGAATATGCACATATGTAAAGCATACACAATATACATATTTGCACATATGTGTACTAATGCTCGACAGTATTCAAAGCAAAAAAGGCAAAAAACACAAGCAAGCAGTGTCTGAGTCTGGGCTATCAAATTCATATCACTTGTTAGACACGCAATGGCGAGCTGTTAGCTCTCTGTTAGCATATTTACAACGAAGAATAATCATCGTTAATGAATAGTGTGAGACAAGTTGTGCTGTCAGTCCTCGATTGATAAATTGCTGCTAATCTTCGCTGCTATTTGTGTAACTTTAGTTCAATGGCTATGTGTGTGTGGTGTGAGTAACTAAACACTATACAGATAGAGACAGAAAGTGCATACATATGTGCACTCTATCGCCTCGACTGCCTCTATGCCTGCTAAACAAACTCTCATTATAAAGTATAGACTGTTCACATGTCAAATTGAAACTGAATGTCACAATCACTAATAATAATGATGTCCCTCTTGTTCGTCATCTTTTTTACTTTTTTAGTTGTCTAATATTATGCAAGCAAGTCATTGATGCATGAAAGGTGCAAACTGTGATGCGATGTGCATCTCATGCACATCTCATGCACATTGCGATGGCTGTCAAACTAAAGAGGAAGAACATCGAAGAACATCGCATTATATTGTGCTGATGATGCCTATCAGACGGTTTCAATCAAATGCTGAATATTTTAGTTATACTCGATTTCTTCCATTCTCGTACGTGAATAATGTTGAATAATGTTGAATATTGTTGAATAATACAGTTTGTGCCTCATATGAATGCATTCAATTCTGAAATCCATTCTGCAATGCTTAGCCTACAATCAAAACTTATTATAATTTATAAATTCTACTTTTAAACTCTCTTCAGAATAAAGCCTATCCAAGTGTTTAGTTAGTCGTTAGGCGTAACTGCGAGTACGTTATATTGCATTGTATTGTATGAGGGATTATGGAATTGTAGAATTTGTGGAAAATTTTAATGCCTAAACATTATATACCCTTAAATTTTTCATCAATACTATGTAAAAGAGTAGCGAAACCTTTCTCGAGTACACGTGTTTAAACTTGTAAGCGAATGCGGAAAGCATTATAAGTACGGGTGGTCTGCGTTGTGTTTTGATTTTGAATTAAAAGACTAACGCTATTATACGAGTAGCTTAAATGCGAGCAATGATTTAGATAATTCAAATCCGAGTCAGCAACGCGTCACTTCATTGTGTTTCAATTTGATCCCAACAAAAGGCGTTATGTGGTCGTCAGTGGCAGTCACTGGTAGTGAGTGTTGCGTTCAGACACGCGCTTATATTCACTGAAATTGTATACCATATAATTAACGCTAACTTATTTTTCGTAATCCTCGGCTCGGCTTAAAGAATCGGTACCTTTTTCGGAGTTTGCATTTGCCATACATTTGCCATTCATTTGCCATTCATTCGCCACTCCGCATGTGACCCACAATCGCTAATCTTATCATTTCCTTTTCAATTTCAAAAGCTAAAGCCATTCATAGCCATGAACTTAATAACGGCCAACAGAATCGGACGACAGTAAAGCAATTTAATTAATTCTTAAATTATTACATTATTATTTTAAATTACAAATTATATTTATTTTGCAAAATTATAAAAATTGAAATGTTATGCGCATTAAATGTGATGAAAATGGCAATTATAAAATTGTTGAGCCGAAAGCAGGTATTTATTTATATTTTAACATCACAAGTATCTCTGGTTATATTGGTTAGCCTTAAGGCATAGTTTTCTTTACATTTCTTTTATTACAAACTAGACGTGAATTAACAGTCAAACAGCAATAATTCCTTTCCTCAGTCTTTATTCTGCGAAACTTTTGGTTCGCAAGTATTGATAGTTAGCCTCAGTTTAAAATGATTAGTTAGCGAGCGATCCGAACGATCCCAAGTCTCCCTTAATTACCATTTACACAAATATGGGAGCCATTCATCGGCTATAAATCTCTTACTGTAATCATCAAATAATGTTGACACGGCTTAATTTGTTAATTCATTTTATCATTAACTATATTGATTCTCATTTTCAATTCTCCAGTGGTATCAACTTTTCGACACAATTAATTCTCTAATTTCTTAACGACTCATAATTTATAGATAGAAATAATAGTTAATTAGCGTTTCTATTGAGTCAATAGTAATTCGCTCAATACTTAATAAATAATAAAACAGCAATTTTACGTAAGTTTTGCCGATCAATACAATTATAACTTTTAAAGCTTTTTCAAAAGCAAATAATATTTCTTGGAGTAATAACAGTAATAACATGCTCGTAATATATTTTTTGCACAATTTTCAAAAGTAATTATTTTACTAAAATAGGAGTTGTAGAACATGTAGAGCTAACAATACTATGGTTGTAAAATTTTGTAGACTAAATGAAGTTATTGAACATTTGAAGACAACTCCGCTTATATGAATATTGGTTGTTAAGTGAGCGAATACGAGAGTTGTAAAAAAATGAAACAGCAATAAAAATTTCTACTCAATTTTTCTTTTATCCCTATTATAAGATTCGGATTAACAAACAAGAAAAACACAATAAGCTGTCAAAATTTTCTACATATAAATAAAAACATACACAAAATATTAGAACTATAAGTTATTCTTCTGATGTAAATATTTAAACGAGATGTAAATGTTATTTACGTAATGTGAAAATAATTTTTTCAATGTCCTGCAAACTCTCCCTTTACTCGCATTTTTGCATTTAGTTCGGTATTGAGTGAGCGTTCGCTTCGCGCGCTTAGTTTTTCATTTATGCATGTAAGCATGAAAGTTCTTTAAATAGTTAAAATATTGTTAGACTTTATCTATAACAATATTTTATTATAGGTTTTAGCATACATTATCGTAAACTTATTCTGGCAAACTTGTCCACTTAAAAGGAGTGTTGATTCCTTCCCAGGAAAGGGATTGGAATGGTATTAAAATTGATCTAAAGAACGGAATGGGAAAGGAAAGAAAAAAATTTGAATCCAACAGAATTGAAAAGAAACTAAGTTAAAATAATTAAACAAAATGGAATAGAATGATAAATGGAAACAACTTTAGCATTAAGTCATAGAAAAATGTACAATACTGTAAAGATTTATAAAATCAGTGAAAGAATTCAATGATTCATTTTAGCATTTAAAATAATCGAAATAGGAATATAAATTTATAAATTTATATGTATAATGTAATTTAAAATTTCTTTAAGTACTGAATAGGAACGGAAATGAATTAATAAAATGGAACCAATACTACTTAAAAGACATCTTTGGTATCAAAATTATACTCAAATAAATATTATTTTGTTTGATACTTGATTGAGAGTGTTTTTTATTGTAATTACATAAGCAGAAAATTCTTTTTAAAAATTATAATTAATGTAAATAATTATTAATTAAGATTTATATATTTCATTATTTAAATATAAATACAATTTAATTCTTTATTATTTTTGATATTATTTAACTTAATTTTCTAATTTTAATCAATTTGGGTTTAATAACAATTTTTATTAATAAATAATATTTAACTTAAATAAATAATGTTTTTAAATACAATAAATTTTATTATAAGCAACTTATTAGTTGCACAAATAAGATTTAAGAATTGTTATAAACTTATTTATTCACACTTGAAAACATTCATTTAGATTCATTGACATGAATGTAAATTTACTATGAATTTATGAGTGCATACAAAACTAAAAATAATAATTTGTCAAAATAAATGTTAAAACTTTTCTTTATTTTATTAAAAACAACAACAATTTTATTTTAAGAATATACATTTTGGATTTAATATATTTAACAGCAAATCAATCATAAAATTTAGTTTAATTTGTATAAATATGTTAAGCATTGAAAAGATTTGATTGTATTTACATTCATAATCATATAAAATTAATATATACGTGAATTTTCTATATTTTTATTGAATGCATTTATTTTTTTTACTTCAATATTTTAAAAATACCACATATGGATACGAACACAAAAAAACACAAATTTGCATTCATTTATACGAATGTGAATGAATGAATGGCTATAAGCAAATATACATATGTATATTTGTCCGTATCTTACTTTACAGTAATGAAAGGCGTTTATTGTGTTAAAAAAGCTTCAAAGAAATAGTAGGTTCTCTTGTTTTCACTCACTCAAAATTATTTACCATTTGCACTATTTATAAAGGGCTAAATTTATGCAATTTGCGTCTAGTTTTAAAAGTTAAATTTAATTAGTGGAATTTGCTTCACAATAAACAAGTATGCAGACACTAAGTGTGTGTGTGTGTGTGTGTGTGTGTGTGTGAGAGATAGAGAGAATGCCGCTAAGTTTCAAATTGAGATTTTATGAGCGCGATAAGAAAATATAGCCGCTGGCATTTGGGTCCGCGTATAAGTAACTTAGCATTTTAGACATCACTTAAATTTGCTGCACATACTGTTATTTTTATTGAATTTAAGGGTAATAAAATAGAGTAGAAAATTTATTTATATATTGAAATGCGCTAATTATAAGTAGATGAGGACGACTTTATGTTTAGGCATGGCTTCACTTGTGATTAAAACATTTTGGTTGGTAAATGTCGAATATTTATTGTTAAAATGAAATTTTAAGTATTTCAGTTTAATATTTTTAATTTATACTCATAAGAATAATGATAATAAATATTTATAATTACAATTATTTAAAATAAAAATGCATTACTTAATAATTTAATTTAATGGTTTTTTCCTCAATAAATAAAGCAATTATTGATAAAATAAACTTAATATGTACTTTTGGAACAATTAAACGAAACATATTACTAATTATTTGTAAAATTAGAATGTTTAAGAACAGTTTAAGTCAGATAATATTAAGTGCGGGCTATACATGGGTGCGGGGTATTCTCGTGTTTTTAGGGAACTTTATTAAATTTAATTTAAATGTTAGAAGTTATTTAATTTCTAATAATTAAACAATAAATTTCAATAGAAAGGTTCATAAGTCATAATTTTTAGCTTATTTTGTCTTTGACAAAAGCAAGTTTATGGATTTGTCCGTTCGTCCGTCCCCCCCCCCCCGCCGATGAAGGGAAGTAACCATAAGTGGTCCAAATTTAGTGACGTTTACATAGGGTTTTAAGTTGTTCAAATCTCTTTATTAACAAAGGGAAAGTTGT
>JAQIYA010001058.1:0-14876 GCA_034699355.1 Microtritia minima | reverse complement strand
AGGGAATGGGGTCAAGGGAATGGGGTCAAGGGAATGGGGTCAAGGGAATGGGGTCAAGGGAATGGGGTCAAGGGAATGGGGTCAAGGGAATATGGGTGTACGTAGATTTATCGGTACTTAAGTAACTTGAATGCCCTATTGTTAAAACGGGCTAAAACTCTAGTTATTGTATATTTTGAATTCAATAAAAAGTTAATTAAACATTGTGTTAATAATTAAATCTTTGTAAACTTATTTAAACAAAGTGCCACAAAGTCTCTTGCAATGCGTTTTCATCATTAATTCATCTGAAAGTTACTATCGATTAGATCTCAACCATTTGAGAATACAGTTTAAACCTCGAGAACGTGGTATTAATTGTCTGCGGTGACTAAAACTATGTTGTCATAAATAAATAATTATTCGATAAATATTTAGCATTACATGAATTTCATTAAAGTTTTATAATCGAGTATACAATAGTGTATTATCGAAGCACTAATATATCGATGCGAAGAAAATCTAGTGCCAGAATCAAATGTAGCAGAAAAAAGTAATAAATTGAAGTAAAAAATTTTCATAAAAAATAACTTTTGTATAAATCAGCCTAAATTTTTTTTACAAATATTTTCATTATATAAGAAACCCTTCTGTAAATGTTATTGAGATCACTCTTTGCTTTCCCTATAGTAGGTCTTACTTTGTTAATGTTTCTTAATTTGTTTCCAACAATATATAATTTGCGCGCTATTTAGCGCACAACAAAGTGTTATATTATTATTGTCAACGATAATTTTTGGTTTGGCCCAATTTAATTGTTTAAAAATTTAAGCATATATTAAATTATAATTATAATATCAAATTTTATTTTTAACAAAGAAATATCTCGTTTCGATGAAAATAATATTTTTAATGAAAATAACTTTTAAATACATCATAGAAAAACGTTTTACAATTGCTTATACAATGGTATACTGTTATAATACTTTAATATAATAATTTGATAGTTTAATAATAAAATTATTATTTGATATATAAAATGAATTTCGAAATAGAATAAGAATATTTTTATTTGATTAACAATTTGTGATAATAAAATAAAAAATACAATATACAGTTTAACATATAACATAACACGTATAACTAAGCATTGTTACATTGATTTCTAATACTTTTATAATAATGTTATCTTTTTATAATAACCATAAATAACAAAAGGCAACATTTGTCAAAAATAAAAACGTATTGAATAGAAAGGATAATAAGTTTTATACCTACTCTCAAAAAGCAGGTCACAGTAATAAGTAAATATTTATAACAGTATCATTTAGATTAAAAAAGATGATCATTGAAATGTCAATAAATGAAATACACTCATACAGTGAATCAAAAAATATAATTATCTGCGTTAACAGGAGGAGTACAGAATGTTTATAAAATGGATAAAAAATAATGAAACATATAATCAAACATTTTGCGCTTCATTTGCGTAAGACTTAATTGAAACTATGCTCCTTTAAATATTTAACTCGCCGTTCATTATAATGTTTTATGGTTTTGCGTCAATAAACTCAAAATTATTATTTGATTTGAACTAAAGTCTCAAACTTGTCGAACTTAGTTGTCTGAATCATCATAAATTGATGGCTGAATTTCAAATTCATTGAGTGCTGATTTTTTGTGTGACGCGCGTCCTAAACCAAACTGAAAAAATATTGTATATATTATATTCAAGAATAGGTTTTTGATGTTTTATTTATGTTAGACAACATAAAAGATACTTAAATTTCAAATTTGAAAAAACATTGAAATAAACTAAACTAAATGACAAGTTGTACACGTAAAGGAAAGTATTTTGTTCGGATATAAAATTCAAACAATTTAAACCACATTTCATTAGATGAGTGCATCAAATTAAGAAACAATTTTCCTACGATAAGATGAAATATTGAGTGCTATGCGTTAGTTCTGGTAATATTGTTTATAAGAATTTTTATTTTTGTATTTCTTTTAATTTATTGTAATTTCTTTTGTTAATAAATTTTTTCGAATTAAATAAATATATTATGAAATGACAATAATTTTTAGTAAAACTTTACACTTCCACTGTCACACATATAGCTGTATTAATCAATGTATTAAAATTCATTTCTCCAAATAGGATGAATGCATCTAAACTTAAAGAATATTTTTAATTTGCTCCTAACAATATAATACTGCTTACTGTCCAGAACGAGCTTTATATTTTGTGTTAACTATATATCAACTGTATATCATTATGGGATACTATTATGCCTTACTATTCTTTCGTTTTACTAAAATGTTTAGGAGAAGGATTATAAATTACCGATTATAATGTTTACATATATTGATGATTTTTTCACAATAACTTAAGTGGTTTAGACATTAATATAAAAATAAGATTGTATACTTTTAAAGATCATGTGATGTTTCAATTATTACTACAAATAAACTGTTTTTATTGAAGGTATGTTTATTTTTAGTAAGTCTTATATATGACGAGTCCTTTACGGCATGTATTCAAATGAAAAATTAGGGCATGCAATATATTCGGATGTACAGGTGAGTGTCTATTCGTCTGATTATTTTCTGGACTTATTATGTTCATTATTGACGGTTTCGCTACACTGTCTAGAATACTACTAATCTTGGATTACCGAACTACGGGACTACTAATCTAGGATTAATCTTGGATTTAAATGATTTTAAATTTTTGCGTTTTTGATTATTATAATCAAATGAATAAGCCTTAGATTTCTCAATTGAATTAAAAAACATGTTTCAAATAAACTAAAGAATACAAATCTTAATAAAATATAAAAATAAAAGTTAGTTTTAATTTTTAGACTCTTAAGTTTTAATCCTCTAATAATTAAAGATTTCAAAAAGATGAAGATAGCTTAAGCCCAACTCAAGCTCAGCCAAAAATGTTGAGTTTTAAGTTTTAAATGTAAAAATTACTATATAAATCTCAAGTTCAAGATGGAAATCAATTTGAATAAACTCAGGTAAGCTCAGCTCGAAGATCATACAAATGGGCTCTGATCTCATTGCTAACGAAAGATATTGTAAAAGCTTTTAAATATGCAGCTTTATATTATGCCATAAATATTTTTTTAAAACTTAAATATTAGTAATCAATCAATTAAATAAGAATAATAAGAATCAATTAAATAAAATTATTATACCTAAAGCTAAATTAAAGCTGAATTCATGTTCTTTAATGCATCTTACTTTTAGTTCAAGCTTAGTTCGTTAGCTCAAACTCATTAGCTGAGCTTAATATTAAGCTCGAACTCAAATAGTGTTATTTTTTAGCTTAAGCTCACTAAGCTAAAGCTCAAGCTCAGCATTTTGAGCTCAATGACAATATTACTATAATAATTTATTGAAAAATGGAGAAATATACGATATAATTATATAAATATTAAGTTCTTTATATATTGAGTGCATTTCAACTGAATTTTAGAATAATAATATGAACTTATATAAATATTAGATTTATTCAAAATTTTACACTTAAATAAATAGTTTTAAATTGAAATTTAATAATACTATTTCGGTATAAACTATAATGAATATAATATGCATCTTCTAAGTGTGTTTAAATAGTGTCAAATAATATTGTTGAACACGTGTCAACTCAACATCATCTCCAATAAACACTCAAATTGTATTCGCTAAACAACTAGAGTTATGGAAAACATCTTCAACTTTATTGAAATCTAATTCTATAACAACTTAATAATTTCTAACCATAAATGTCTAAAAGTTTTGATTAACTAAAAAACAAGTTAACTATATATCCACTGTATGTTATACATACTGTATTATAGCTTCAAATGATAAAATAAATTGCAGAATTTATAAATTTCGGATTAATTTGTAATCTCAATTAATTTTCAATTATAAAATTAAAAATGTTAGCCATTTTTTGTTTGCTAACTTTTAATATTATCAAAATTAAATCCAAATTAACAAAATTAGTTACCATTTTTCTAGATTTGTCTCTTCGGGCCATTGTTTTCTTAATTAAGTCGTCGATAGCTTTCCTCTGCGTTCGCAGCGATATTTGAATTGGAATTAATTGTTTCATTTGATCGGTCGATGAGTCGCGATCGTCGTCTATCTGTTCGTCTTCTATTAATCTAACTCTAAACATATTTTTCAATTTTTTTGGGGACAAATAAATTAAATATGATTTACTTTTTAAATTTAAGGCTTTTGCTAAAACTTAGAATTATATAAATATAACTGATTTTACAGCATTTATTTACATAAAAACTTCAAAATCGTATTAATCCTAACAATCGAACAAATCGCTTACCTCTCAAGATTATTCTGATTTGTTTTGCTATTGTAAGACCGTTTGGCACTCACACCTCTACATGACGGGGCGAATACAAATCTTCTGTAAAAATTAACAACAATCCAAATTAAATTTATTCTATTTTAAATTTTAAATAAATAGCTTAAAGCAGAAAATTATAAATGCTTATTTTAGCACAATATTACAGTTATTAAACCTTAAGTACACAAATTTAAGACTCAGTTTTTGTGCAAAACAACTGTTTCTAAAAATATTAAATATTTTTAAATAGTTATTAAAATTTTTGTATTACATAATAATGTTGTCATAGTATTAATAAATTTACTTTTGCACTAAAATAAATTTAAAATTAGTGCTTTGCAAAAATACAATTTAAACAAGAGTGACCATTATATTTGCTGATTTTATGTATAATATTAAATTTTGATTAAAAATATATTATGTTAATAATTCTAAATTATTATTTATTTTATTTAATAGAATAGACTTTTTAAACATATGAATTTAATAAATATTTAATAAACTCATAGATATGCGATAATTTAAACAAAATGATAGGTCAGTCTAGATATTGTTGATAAGGTATTTAGTTTTGAAATGTCACATTAACAATATTTGAATAATAATACATACTCCACATGTTATATACAATAATGTATACTCCAAGCACATATTTGGCAACTAATACTAGATTTATTTTCCAACTTAATGGACAAATGTCATTGATGTCAAATAAATCTGATTAAATTGCCACTATTTTGCCCGTCAAATGTTTCCTTTCTGTCTGGGGTACGGAGAGACAGAGAGACATATCAAATCCATAAGCTTGCTCTTGCAAAACAAAATCAGCTCATAAATATTTTTTTGATTATTAATACAGAAAATTAAATTATAAATTTTTCCAGATCTGAATCATAACATATCTTATCTAATATTTTAATTGCTCAAAAAAAGTATACATTGATAAAAGAATTAAATATTTATTTTCACAACACCAATAATTTAATATCTTATATTCGGTTAAATTCTCTTACTGACCGAATTTGTAGTAAATATTATTTTAAGACTAATGAAAACAAATGATATTATTTTAAGATAATTATATCAATTTATATTTTACCCTATGATTTTAAAATAGATCATTTAAAGTTTAATATTCAACTTTTATGAAATATTATAAAAATCTAAAGATTTAAATTTTCTAATTAATGCAATTATGTCAGCGTAGAATTTATTATAATTTATTATTTGTTGTAGGCTTTATTATATTCACTTACTCTTCCAGTAAATTACATTAACTTTAATGTTTATAAATTGATAATATTTACAGCATAAAATGTTGCAATATTACGGTATTTATCACAATATATTTGGATCAATTAATCATTAACATTATTTATATAAATTAAAGTTAAGAATATTTATATTTTATGAAAATATATTTTATTAAAATTTAATATAAGATACTCTCAAAATGGATAGTTTTTGGTAATTAAAGTTTCAAATAATGAGATTCTACTGCAATTTTATCATAGAGTATTCATTATGTTTTTAGTAAATAAAGTCTAATCCTTCAACGATTTGACACTACACTTCTTTTATGGTTGAGGTTTATTAGAGTTGAGGTTTAACACTAATGATTCTTATGTTAATTTGGTTTATATTAGGTTTAGGTAAGGCTTTTTCCACATAGGCTTCAGTGAGGCTGACATAAGAATTGCTTTTATATAGCAAAATGAATTATATTTATATTTGTATTCTTTATCACGTTTTGTTATTTGAAGTTAAAATTAGATATATCAATATTTATTTAACATGTCATATCTAGATTATATTAAAAAAGGTAAGAAAAATGCGAAACACTATAATGTCTAACACTTTTGAAACAAATAATTTTCATTCGACTTTGCTTTCGTAAGTCATCAGTTGCTCACAACAGTAAACTCAACACACTCTTCCTGAAGGAAACGGATTTCTTGGAATTAAGGCTAGAATTGCGGCGCAATTAAGTGATTGACATGATTATAATTGTATGTATACTCATGTGAATTCATGCCAAGTCATTTGAGTTTATTCAAATTACCTGCAGTCGATGTCAGCATTGGCTGTGTTTGACCATAGCGTGACCACAATACATAATACAACTATATATTCGGTTAAACCCATTTACTTCGCTATAACTTTATCAATATATGCAATATATTGTAGTCGGTTGTGGTTGTGGTGACTTTAACCTACGCATCAAATAAAAGTATTAGCTTTGATGAGGATAATAATTAGGGGCATAATTAATATTAATATAAATATAATAATAATAATAATAATTAATAATAATCTTTTATGATTAATAAATGAATTGACAAAAATTAAATTGAATTTTTAAAGAAAAATTTGATTTTTATAAATAATTAAACATGTAATGTAAAAACTTAAGTGCAAAATTAACTGTTATAAAATTAACTTATATACATTGTACCAATCATTTTTGGATATGACCGCCAATTTATAAAATTATTTTTCGATTGAATGAATAATTCACCGAATTTGACGGAAAAAATATAGTTTATATAAATTTTAACATTGCATTAAAATAAAAAGTTTAAAATTTAAAACCATATGCATTTAGCATAGAGCATAATAAAGATTTTAAATAATTTTGTGAAAAGGTATGAATGTCAAGCGTTTTAATTTGCGTTTACTTTTATATGTTTAGGTAGTAAAGCAGAAAATCTTAAAGTATTTATAGAACCTATCATTTTCGGTCACTTGGAAAAAATGAATTGACTGTTTGCATAATATCTAATGTAAAACCTTTAAAAAAATAGTGATAATCATTTACTGAATTGATATTATGATTTACACTCTGTACAGATCTAGTGTTAGCTTATTGTCGATTCATTTACTTATTATTTCCAATAAATAGTTGAGTTGAAATACCAATAAAGTAATTTAACTTAAAAAATTAGATTAACCGAAGTGGACCGCCAAGACTAACCAAACAAATAATAAGTAAATCAAATTTAAAAGCTCGACATTCATACCGTTTTGCAAAATATTTTAAAACATATTTTATTTATATTAACCTTTTATGTTACGAGCATAATATAATGATTATATTTTTCAAAGCAATATAACCTTTTAAATAAGTAGAATATCATTTATAAAACCTTTTGAATGTCGTAAGTGCGTGCTCTAATAAAAGAGTTTTATTGCAATTATATTATATGTATAAATAATAAAAAAAATGCTTTATTACAATTAATAGAATATTTTGGAAAATCAATTTTGATTTTCAGTTTTAATTAATATAATTTATTAACAAAACAGTTTTGCAAATGGTGTTTATTGATTCTATTCAGTGGTGATATAATAGACAATTTATATTCAATTCATAAATCAATTACCAAAATCGAATATTGGTTGTATTTTTAAAAATAGAAATTGATTGTTATGTGTCATATAATGCTGTGATAATAAGTATGAATGGAGTGGAATATTAAGTAATAGGTTAATGACTTCAAAATTCTCTCTCTCTCTCTCTCTCTCTCTCTTTCTTTCTTTCTTTCTTTCTTTCTTTCTTTCACTTTCTTTTCTTTTTTTCAACTTTAATTATTGGGATACTGTATTGTTGCAAATGCACGAGATTTAATAATACTTTATAAGTGGGCGCCGCTTAAAACCTAAATTAAATAAATTATACGTGCATTTACAACAATATAGTAGCATAACTATAGAACACCCTAAGCTAAACCTTAATTGAAACTATGTGTGATGTGTCGTAACGTTTAGAATTCATTCTTTAAATATTAATAATTAGGGTTAAAAATTGATTTGATTTTAAATAAAAGGTAATTTTCTATAGATTACAATTATTGTAATTATAATATTTATCAGACAGGTTTATAACAGGCTTATAGGAATTATGCTTAAATATGCGCGCATTATTTAATTAACATTCTATATAAGATTTTTTGGAGAATATTCTTATTAAAACCCTCTTAAAAATGATTAAGTATTATATTAAAGAAATTTAAATTTTAATAAAGTGTGATTCTATGTTAAAAGTTTGTGCATTTTCTTTAGACCAAACTTAAACAGAGAATGTAATTTAAATTTTAAATTAACCATTTTTATATATGTATAATACAAATATTGTATATAACCTTTAAAAATAAGTGTTCATTCATTTCTAGTTTTGTATTCTTGGAAAACAATCATTACATGCGAATAACAATTAATTATATTCGTAATAACTGTTCAAAAATAAAAGGCAAAGTTGTACTCTTAGATTAATATATGACATTTATTGATGGCTTGCGATTTATAACTTCAATTTCATTTATACCAATAGTTTCACTCAAAAGAGTCTTTTTACTATTTTTTATAATGCATATATAGTTATATTATATAATATGTTATAGTATAATACTGTATACGCACTAATTTAAAGTTCATCTTTGATTTTAAAAGTGAACTAAAATATGTAATATTTAGACACACTTGCCTTTCTTTTATTTCGTCGGATTTCAAATATGAATTATATAAAGGAGAAAATTTCGCCTAAAAAAACATTTAATTAAATATTTAGAAGAAAAAGTAACTCAAAATATAAGCAATGAAATATATTTACTTTTATTGTTGCAAATAAAACTTAAAGACATATCTTTCTATAATAATATAAAAATATGACCATTAATTCGAGTGAGCATGAAATGCGGCGCAAACGCGAGTTTGCGTCAAATTAAACGAATAGACGGTTTGGGGCGAAAAAGTTTGTTAATTGAAAAGCGTGGGACTTAAACAAAGGGAGCAGAAAAAGTGAAACAAATAGTAAAAAAGAGAATAAAAAAGAGATTAATAACTTAATAGATAGTTAGTTATTAATTTTATATTTAGATATTATTTATTATTTCAAATTATACAATTACATTCAATTTTAAAGCAAAAGCACACTTTGGAAACTTTGAAAAGTCTTAATTCATGTAATCTTCGTTACTCTAAAATATGTTTAGAAAATTATCACAACTAGCACTTCAAAACTACACATAAAAAGGGATTTCTATTTTATATTTTAGATTAAAATCGAGTAATTAAACTTTTACAACACTGTTAATGTTCACATCGAAATCTATTAAGTACTGCATAAGTTCTGCCGCTCATCTAAAGCAATATTTGAATGTTACTCATAAATTCAAAATACAAATACATTTTGTTCTTAACAAAAGATGACTTTGGATTTGAGATATTTGTCTGTCCCGATAAAGGGAAGGATCTATAAGTGCCATTTAAATACAGTTTTAAGTTTGAAAAGAAAATAGAAATAGTTCGATAATAGCAGTTTCTTGAATTCGCTGTTAACGAATTTTATTAACAATGTTTAACCAAATTAAAATATTGAGCACTTCTTTACTTTATCTGCAGAATTGATATGTCTTTCATGATTAATTATAATAATACTGTATATTTGGTCACCGCTACCGCGCGCTAATAATTAAATAAAGAAATTTAACGCGTTTTATCACAACAATACTGCCGATGTATATGTAAATGTAAATCATTATTTATATGCCTCAATATTAGCTAATAGATATATTCAAATATATTCAAACTGGTAAGAGTTAGGCAGACAACACATATTTTTCGTTACATTACACAACAGAACGCTGAGCGCCGTCCGGATTCTAACATTGAATCCTTCGATTCAATATACGTATCCGTAATCAACTGAGCTGTGCTATGCTATGCTCACTGTTTTAGTAAAGAACACCCAAAGAATTCATTGATTTGCATTATTATGATGATAAATACAAATTTTGGCCGAACTGGCGATTACGCCAGAAACACAATTGAGAGTTTAATGCTGTTGGCATTAATTTTGTGCTCAAACAGTTTAACCCGCCAAATGTCTCCCATTAAGACCAGTTGAGAATTTTATGGCTTATTTAAAGCGAAATGTGTAATAGGATGGCTGAACATATGGTAATTATAAAGATTTGACAAAAAAAGAATTAAAGATATAATACGTAAAACACCACAAACTACTGCCAAAACGCTATGAAAAGTCTAAGACAAATATTGGTACTGATAATGGCGTGCTATTCGTGGTTAATTAATTTTGTTTTGTTGATAATTAAATGTACTATAAATGTTGAAAATCTTGTTTAATTACTTATAATCGTATATTTTTTATCAATAAAAATATAAGTGCTGTAAGATTTTCTTACTAAATGTTATATTAAAACCTATAATATATAATTAAATAAACGTTCTGAGAATTATTTATTTATAATTAATTATCAAATATAAATGATAAATGATATATTTAGTTAAAGGTTTTATACACGCTCACACACACAATACAACAAAATGCACTTTTATATTTAATTAATTAAAACAAGTGAATAATGTCTCTTTCAAATGACAACTTTATTGCGCTGAAAAAATTTACAGTCGAGAAATTAAAACGTGACTAAACTTTTGATAAACAAACTTTAAAAATTTTTATCAGAATAATATTAATAATAGTACAAATTTTGGAAAAGGCTTTGTTTTTATCTTGCATTGTCATAGTATTATCATAATTTTAATTTTTATTTAATTTACCTTAAATATTATCCTTTAAATTTGTTTGATTATTAATTTTCTATTAACAATATGATTACATAATTTTATTTTAATTTAAGACAAATTATATTTAGAAAATAATTATAAAATATTTAATAATTTGTAAAAAATTTAAAATATTGATTAAATTCTTAACATTCAGAATAATTTGGAAAAAATTTCTCGATTATATAAAAGAAATATAAATCCAGACCACCCAAACTCTCCTCTTAATTGTTAATATTTAAGAACATTTTAATATCAAAGTTGTCATTGAGTTGGACAAAATAAAATACATCTTCCATTATAAAAGTTAAAATTAATTCAATAAAAGATTAATCTTTTTTGTTAAAACATTATTTCAATTAAAAAGCAAAGATTATCGTCTCATACCTTTTGCTAGAATTATTCAGCAATAATACAGGAAATCTTCCACAAAGTGATCCAAAAATTTGATGAAACAAATATTATTTCAACGCCGACAACAATAAAGTGAAACTTATAATTTAATAATTATTTAATTTTTATTTAGATATATGAAAAGCTGTAAAAAACAAACTTTGCGGACTTATATTAGCTTTATAGACCATCAATTTATTGTTGGCCTCAAACACCCGAATCACGCATTCTCTTATTATTCCATAACGCATGAGCTCAACGAATATATGTGAAACTTTTGTTTTCAAGTTTTTTTATTCTAACTTATTCATTATGATATAGCAATCAAAACCATATTTTAATTAAAATGATTCACTAATAATGTCTTTCATTTATTCAATTATATAGTAACTGTAAATTTTATGAATTATAGTTAGCAGTTAATTATGATGCAAAATCTATTGTCCGGCAATAGCGTCCGCCTCTGATAATCACTCAATAGAAATTTAACGTTTAAATTTTGCGTCAATAAAAAATTTCACAATTATTCCTTAAATCGTTACTAATATTTAGTGTATTAGAATTTTATAATACAGAAAGTGTACATAAAATTGCAAATAAAAACTATTATATTATTATGCCGTTGTTATAAGTCACAAGTTTTAAATTTTAAATAAGTATTTGAAATTTATTAATATCTAATTTAAAAGTAGTTTTCCTTTAAAATTTTTAGATTCAAGTCATAATTGTTAATAAATAGATGTGGGAAGAAGTCATTTTGAATTGAATTGACTTATTAACCACATTTAGTATCTCTTAGTTCATTAAATAAAGGTTAACGATAAAAGAAGAGTATAATAAATAAATGAGGAAACATATTATTAATAATCTAAATTAAGGCTTGTTTAGACACTAAACAAGAAATAAAACTAAATTGGGTGCAAACATATAAAGATTAGAGATATTTTTATCGGTAGACAATGGCGTACGTGTTCAAACAAAAGTCTTTGAAAGTTAAAATCTATGTTATTTAACATGCTATTCAAATAAGGATTAATGCGAAACCATAGTTATGAGACAAACATATTATTACATATTTGGTGAAATTTCCTAATAAACAATGTTATTTCTATTTGTGATTATCATACAAAATAAACAAATTAACGTTTTGCAATGATAAGAGGGTAACACTAAAACTTAATTCATAAATTGCTCAATGTTTCAAAAATATGTAAAATATTCTTTACTGAGACAAACCTAATACGCGTAAGTCATAATAAAATTGATTAACTTTTCTTGTAATTCAGTGATTTGTGATTTATAAAACCTTATAATGTATTGAATATTTGTTTGCCTCAAAATTTGTTTTAGTATAGACTATTTGACTTTTCTGTTACAATGTAAAATTATTTTAAGCAAAACTTTTGACATTTTCAAAATTTTTATAATAAAAATATTTACTGTCAAATGTCATTCTTTTAACTTTAATGCTTGTCATGCAAAAAAAATTTATATTTAAACTGTTAGAATACATAAAATATTGATAAACATTTGAACAAAAGTTTTCGATAGTTTTCGATATTTATATAAAAAGCATTAAAGAGAGATCATATCTATGGGTCACACCATAAAGCAATAAGAATGGAGAGTTGCGAAGTCGAAACTAAATTTGATTGTGTTTGTTTGCAAGTAATAAAATATTACAATGTGCGCCGTTATTAGGTATGTAAAGCTCTTATGTGAAGCAACAATAACTCTCGTGACGGCGACAGAACCCACTCAAAAGGTTAATCTGATTAAAATGGTTCGCTAAGCTTTGTTGTGTGAATAAACCGCGGAAGCTCTCACTGGTCTTTGTTATGTTTCAATTTAGATGATTGCTTGTTATCGCATACTTATTGCGCGCAAATGGTGTTTATGACAGCGCTGTTATAAGTTAATCGAAATGTGTAATATTTTAAGGCATTACGTGAAAACTTAATTGAATGCGTGAAACAATTGAAATTTCTTTTATTTGAAATTCACAAAAAATAATAAGTTATTATAATCTCCTTTTCTTTCAAAAAAATATTTCAAATAAATTACATTATTTTTAGCTTATTTTGAGTTTGACAAAATCAAGCTATGGATTTGAGATGTCCGTCCGGTTGGATGGATGTCAGATGAAGGATATCAGATGTCCATAAGTGCACCAAATTTAGTGGCGTTTACAGAGTTTAATTTGTTCAAATCTCTTTATTAACAAAGGGAAAGTTTGAATAGAGTTGTAAATTGACAAAGTTGGAAAGTTATCGATTATTATAAGTTATCCTCTTTATTAACAAAGGGATACATAAGATACATAAAGCTCGTAACCCACGAATAATAAAAATAATGTTAAAATAAGTTCATAATAGTGTTCAATCTTGTTTTATTTATAGCTTCACAGCAAAAACTAGTCTATAAAAGACTGATTTCTAGATGTTTCTTGTATACAATATTAAGAATTAGCTTAATATTTAAAAAAATCTTGGATATTATAAAAAATATTTGTCGACTGAAACATTTTGTGATCACAGTTTCTTGATTTAAATCATTGTTAATAACAAAAATAAGATAAGTATTAAAATGGCTGGTAATTCTTATGAGACAATATTTTATTCTCTCCCTCTCATCATTAATAACAGTATAACATAGGAATTACAAATCATTTATTTAGTATTTTTATCGTTGAAAAATTATTTTAGAAACATGCGATGCTTCTCAACAATTAAATACTGCCTCAAATGCCATTCAACAATAAGCCACTGATGATAATACATGTAACTGTAAGGTCATCGAAACACTCAGTTGTCTGGCATAGACATCACTAATATTCACTGTTATTATGAATTTTATATGTTGTGTTTAAAAAGTTCTTAATTATTTTAATTAAGTTAAAATTGTAAGCCAACATTAACGAGAAATTGTTAAATATATTAGTAAAATTAATGTAAACATCAGCCATTAATAAATGATAATATTGTTTATTTTTAAATATCCTCAAATTCATAGTATAATTTGTTAGACTATTTCAAAGTATAATAGTCTAATAATAGTTAGTTTAAAATCTCAGTTTCAGTCTTCTTGAGTTTAAACTTAAACTTACAATATATTAATAATGATTAATTAATAATATTAATTTAATGATTATATGACGTGCAAAAATATTTTCATATTTTTATGAAATAAATATTTAATCTAATTCTTAATATAATTATTCTGTATCTACAAATATTTTTAATGAAATATTTAATCATTAACTAAATTATATTATGATCTATATTTGAAAAAGTTGACAATAAAAATTATAAAATTGTGTAATTATCTAATTATATAAATCAATATTTCTAAAATTAAAGTTATAATTGACAATTTAAAAATTATCTATAAATATATATATTTTTTTATTAAACAATAGCGCTTCAAAGAGAAGATTATAAAAATTTCAATTCAAATAAATGTAATATAAAAATATATGAATTTTTATAATATGGCTAAAAAGGTTCAACCGCTTCAAGTATCAAACAAATTAAATATAAATTTA
>JAQIYA010001057.1:0-14884 GCA_034699355.1 Microtritia minima | reverse complement strand
CCCCCGACCACCTCGACCCCCCTACGGCACCTTTCAGACCATACTGGTCACGAATATATATGCCATGTGGGGGTAGGTCTGGCCAGTTCCGAGTCTATAACAACACACACACACACACACACACACAGACAGACATACTTATGGATATTATATATATAGATATAAAAGATAAGATAAATAAGATAAATAAGACAAACATTATTTAAATAATTAGAAATAAACAATACTGTGAATTTATGTAAAAATTAATAACCAATTGCAACCTACACTTGCAAATAGAATTTGTCAAAAAAAGTTTTTTAAACATTTTTAACAATTTTTTATTTCGCCATATTTATGATTCTAAAATACAATCAAATATTTTAAAATTTATTTTATCATTTATTTAAACTTAAATCGAAATAATTATTGATTTGTTTCAAATTGTTGGCTCATTTTTAATAATTTCCAAATCGGAAACAAATTGATGGCATGATTTACAGCCACTGTTCTCCGCGATGGCTTCGTAAGACATGGCATTTCTGATTTATAACTTGCAATTATTTGCGCTCGTTTACCAAAACGTGGCGGCTTTTTCATATCGTAATTGCGACAATCGATTGCGTTTGTTTCGTTTATTTTCAAAAAACAAACATAGCAGACGATGAATAGGAAGAGCGCTCGAGAATGTATTGACATCATTACCTTAAATAGAAAAGCTATGAATAAGATAAAAAATATAATTAATTTACTTGTTTAGAAGAACTGCGTTTATAAATGTTAAATGAAAATTTATTTATGAGAAGTATTTCATTAAACATTGTATTGAAAACAATTTTTTTACAATGCTTTTTAAGAAATACTTTTGAATTATTAGAAAATTAAAATTAAAAGATGTAGAAATTTGATATGCGATTATTTTTGAAATTTAATATTAAATTTAAAATGAACGAAAAAATATTTCTATTCTTTTAAATATTTATAGACTGACAGACATTATTATAATTTAGAGACTCGGACTCGGGCTTAGACTCTAATAAAATATAGAGACTCTCAGACTCCAACTTCAGAGACTCTCTAAGATTCTGGACTCTCGCAGAGTCCGAGTCTCGGAGTCTATTTTAAACACTAATAATAGATAAATGAGAGTAATTAACTATAGGCAAATTATAAATATTGAAATATAATTAATATAATTATATTATATATATTTAATTGCTTGTGAAATATTAAAATAAGATAAAAGTTTTGAATAATTTCAAATTATAAATTTACATCTTATAATTAATTTATATTAAAAATTGATCAATACTTGTAAACGAATTTAATTTAAATATTAAAGATAACGCATAAAAATTTTTAATATTAAATAACACGCAAAAGAATCTTAGTTTAGGCATCCTTTAAAAATTCAAAATAAAGAATTACTGTTAACTAGTTATTTATTTAATTTTAAATAATTCTAAGTCAAACCATTTACGACTTTAAAATAGAAAAATCCACTCCAATAGGCGATGATTATAATAATTTAACTCATATAAAACAAGCGCAACATTTAGTTTACTTTCCTTAATTAAGTTTAAACTAATAGCGAACACTTTTCAAATAATACTAATGCAGTGGTAGGCGCAAGAAACGCGCTTTTATAACATTTGGATCATTACTTTATCATTATCATAGAAGTTCTCGTTAACAGTTTTTTCTAAGAATAAGTCAAAATAATAGCGTCAAACTGACACAAAAAGTTTTACTTATTCATTATAATGTAACACAATTCGTACCGCTCGCTCATTCATACTGTATTATGCATTTCGCTTTCAATTATAAAAAAAATTGATGAGTTGATACAATAAAAGTAGTTTACTATAAACGCCATATGGAATATTGCATATCAAGAGAATGTTAAACTGAAATTTTACTGAAAAACTGATTTGCTTTATTAAAAATTATCCATTTATGCATAGTTTAAAAGTTTAAGATATAATTCAAAATAAATCACTTAAAAGTTCGTAATCTAAGAAATGCCTGTACTCCGACTTTTCGCCATAAATGGGAGAATCACACGGGAGTTGTTGCTGATGAAGGTTTATATTAAATTAATGGTTCGGAGGTGTGAAGTGTGTGTGCAATGCGTCGTGCGATGCGTTGTGCGCCACACTCTCTGCTATTTTACCTTTAGTTCAAATTTCAAATGTAGTTTTACTTATTTTTTCGCATTAATAAATATTATGAATATTTTCGCAACAAAGTTAGCAAATATAGAAATACAGTCATTCATCATTTGGCTGTCATTAACACCAAAAGTTGTGCTGTGTTTCAAATAATGAATCGCTATAAATATCTTTAATTAAATTTGGTGTTCACTTTTAAATGAATGACTATATCATTCATCAATAATTCTGACAGAGTTGGCGCACATATTTTGGTCTTCTCATGAACACATATTCTTTCTCTTTTTTTAAGCATACAAATTCATGCCAAACAATTCAAAAACTATTTTTAAAAATTAAATAATTTATTAATTTGTGAGATAATTATTAAATTTTTAAAAATTAGAAATTATTTACCTAACCTAACAATAATTGTTAAATTAAAAGCTTATTCAAGATTTTCATATAAGTTTAATTTGAAATAAAGTTTAAAATGTAAAGTTTTATAGGTTTATAATTTAATCATATAAGACTTAAATAAATTTGTACGTTTATATAAAATACCAATGGATTTTTTAAATATAGATAATATTATTGCTGTTGCCTTACTTTATTATAACTTTTATGAGATAACATTCATATTTTGTGAATTAAAATATAAATTTAAGATAAAGAAGATCTAATGTCATATAATATGAGTTAAAGGATGTACTATCAGAGTAAAAAGAAAGTAAAAAGTTTTATGAATTTTTAAGATTTACAATAATAATATTTATTTGATTGTTATTTTGTTTTTTTTATAAATTAATTTTTATTTAAATAATTGATTTATTGTTTCAAATTTCTTATTTTAAATTTTTTAAATATATGGAATTATTGAATAGATTGATAATTAAAATATTTTTAGACTAAACTTGAAGATATATTCTAAAATACAGAATTAACATTTTAATTAAACAAAATTTAGTAAAAATATTATTGTATTACTTTTGATTATTAATATTAATAATTAGTGTCTAGTTTAAAAATTAAAATTGATTGTATTTTCAACATTTTCATTTTCATTTACTTAATAGTGTCATTTATCATCATATTTTAGTTAACTTTAATGTTGCTATACTACTACTATAGTTTCAATTCTTTTGATGATTATTATTTGCACTTATTTTATGCTATTAAAACTAGAATGTATTTATAAAATATTAAATATGTATATTACTTGAAATTATGTAAAAGAATTACTATACATGTATTACTTTTTTAAAATTTAACTTATTTAATGATATTACAGTTAACATAATTAAATTATTATAATCATAATTTTATGTGATTAAAAACTAAAAACAAATAGTTTATATTATAAACAAATATTATAAAAATATAAGTTCGTGATTTAATATTTAATCCATAAATAAATAAAATAAAAATGCGTAAATGGATAACAATTCAAATTTATTTGTCCACAAACAAAATACTTTATGACTAAATTAAAAACTTATCAATCATAATAATCTGCTTTATAACTATTGGATATTAAGCTATATATAAGTATATTATATCAAGAATAATAATCCGCATATGTTTTTATTCTCAAACGTATTTTAATTTTATATTTGAAAAAGAAAATTATATCATAACTATTGCAAATTTTTATTATAATTTAATTATTTAATTATATAAAAAAATGAATTCATTTTCTTATAACATTATTTACACGATTATGATTTCTATAGCATCGATTTCTATGTTTCCAAGTAATGATAAACTTTTATTAATTTAAATTTTAAAAAAAATTTGTATTAATTAATTAATTATTTTTTGTTAAAGTCAGTCAAGATTTATATAATCCGATGGAAAACCCGGATATGTTTGGCGGTGATATGATTGGCGTAAATAGCGATCAGCGCAATGCAGTTCCAACCAAAGACATGCTTTGGCCGAACCGAAATATTTATTATGTTGTGGACGAAAGCCTGTCCGGTATAACCAAACTGTTATACGAGGCAATGTCGCACTTTCACGAAAACACGTGCATTCGATTCAAGCCGTGGACTAATCAAACCGTGGATTATGTGGTCATTTATTACGGCAGCGGTTGTTTCTCCGATGTGGGCCACGTTGGCGGTCAGCAAGTCGTGTCACTCGGCAGCGGTTGCGACTGGTTTAAGACAGTGGTGCACGAATTGATGCACTCCGTCGGCTTCTATCACGAGCAGAATCGGTCGGATCGCGATAATTATATCAAAATCAATTACGAGAACATCAACGAAACAGATTGGCCTCAATTTGTTTTATTAAAACAATGGGAAAATTTATTGCTCACTGATTTTGATTTCGAGTCTGTCATGCTTTACGGTCCAACATCGTTCTCCAAAAATGGTAAAATCACAATGGAATCGATAAAGCCTGGAAAAACTGTGCATGATTTTCCCGCCAATAAGGGCTTGAGTTCGCAGGATATCTATCGAATAAATAAGTTATACGGTTGTATTTAAGATGCCATACAATTCATTAGATTTGTTATATAAGAGAAAATTCTTTATAATAATTGCAAAAATTTATTTTATTATTCTTAACAAGTATACGATAATTATTATGTAAAGATATTAATTAGTCTGTTATCTAATCAATTATAGTATAATGAATTTTTTGTGTTTAATTTTATTTCGCTCTAATCGAGCAGACAAACAAAATAATAAAACCTTTGATTCCTATCTACAAAGTATTGAACATAATTTTATTTAATAATCCATCAAAATATTCATCAGATTCATTCAGTTTCAGTATTAATAATTTTCATAATGGGCTTGTATATAAGAAAAAAATTTCGTGCTGGGCCTGCAAAAAATAAAATACGTAATTTTATAATTTATTAATACTAGTCATTGTTCCCGCGGCTTAGCCATTATTTAGTTTTATTTATTTATTATTTTATTAAATATAATTTTTTCTTTTATTGTTAAATAATGCTTTGTTTTAAATTTAAACAATAATTAAAATTAAAAATCAGTTTTATTCAACAGTTTAAAAGTTATTAAAAAATTCATTTTAAAAATTTAACGCAACAATTAAAAATATTGTTGGTAACTCACATACATACATACGTACACACACACACACACACACACACACACACACTATTATTTTAATAACTTATAGAGATATGGATTACTCATATCTCCTAATTATTAAATCACATTTGTTATAAAATTTAGCTTTTATTAAACTACATTAAATCAAATTAATTATGTTGATCATATTAACTTATATTAACAGTATTATTAAATAATATTTTATTTAATATTTATTTAATGTTTATAAAAACTTAGTGTCTAAATAAATAGATATACGTAGTTATACATAGTTATGAAATTTACTTATAGTAATATTTTTAAATAAAAATGTTCATTACTTTTAAAATATATTTTTCTTCATACGATTATCATTGATTGCTTATCTATAAATGAATAATTAATTTAAATTGTAATATTCATACAATATCAATATAAAATAACGTCTTAGTAATTATAATTTTGTGTTATTAATATGTTTTTTTTATTAATATTAGTTTCAAATAGCATTTAATTAATACAGCTTTTCACAGCGCTTTTTCCAGACTTAACAAAAATTTTTCCAATCTTAGTATACGCGCACTTGTATTAACAAAATTTTTTCCGCTCTTAACATAATTTTTTCCAATTTTGATAATTTACTCGTTTTAATTGAGTTATACATTAATTAAATGCTTTAAATGTATTGTGTATTGTAAATATTTTTTAAATTTCGATATTTATGTTAATTGTAGACTAAGTAAGTACGTAAGTGTGTACAAACTGTTGCCTTTTGCTTGATTTCTACCAACGGTTTAACTTGTCATTCATGACGTATATTAAGCAAAACACACTTTAATGAATATAACTTAGGCTACAATTAACAACACACATATCAATATTAACAAAAAATTTTCAATAAACAATACATTTAAAGCATTTAATTAATGTATAACTCAATTAAAACGAGTAAATTATCAAAATTGGAAAAAATTATGTTAAGAGCGGAAAAAATTTTGTTAATACAAGTGCGCGTATACTAAGATTGGAAAAAATTTTGTTAAGTCTGGAAAAAGCGCTGTGAATTGCTGTAATTATCACAATCAGTGACTTTAATAGATTTTTCAGCTAATTTTTGTGAAATTTGTTGACAATGTTGACACTTTCCATAAGCGAACTCCATTCTTCTCAAACCAATCTGTCCGTCAACACCATTATTCAAATTTGCTTCAATCAAAAATTTGGTATTTTGTTTAGCAATATTAACATCGATGAGCGCTGTGTTGCAACCAGTTTTGGCGAGGCTGTCGAACACAATCCAATCCATTACATCCCTCTGAAGAACTCGTAGACCACGAGCACCGACTCCTAGTATATAATAGTCAACCCTAAGGCATCCCCAGTCATAATTGTTAGACAAAAAATATTTGGTTTCGAGTCGAGCTGTGCTTTCGTTTGCAATTATAGTTTCTAAATGAAGCACTCCTTCGGATACGCCATCACAGACTGCTCTTTGAGTTAATGCGAATCTCGCGCTCATATTCTGGTAATTTTCGAGTGGATTTTCGCCATCAAATTCAAAAACTATATGAGGCATGTATTCATTTAATTTTTCTGATGATTTTTCTTCGCTGCCAATTGGATTCGACATTATAGGAGAAGTTTCAGTTTCTATTCTACTCGAAGGAGAATCTTCGTGTGCCACTCGCGGCATATTCACCATAAATTCACAGCCGCGTCGAAATGGATGCAAACACTCGCTTTGATTTTCAACTGATTTGCTCGTATGGTTTGAAACAGATAAACATTTTATTATCATCGATAATATTAATGCCGATATAAACCATAACAATAATGAATATTTAAACATTTTCGAATTTTAATGTATTTAAATTTTAACGTATTTATTAAGTATTTATAACAAATTTACTCGTTGACGCATTAATATAGTACTCAAAATATTATTTTTATCAAATTAACTTATATACTGTAAATGAGCTGATTTTCTTATGCAATGCGATTTTATAGTTATTTATTATTATGTAAATTGCAAAATGTAAACTATTAATAAAGTTTTGCATAGGTTTAGTAAATTATTTGCATTTAGCATTTAAAGATAGTTTTAAATTTTTATATAATTCTGATATGAAGTGATAAATTAAACAAACGATTCGTTTATTTTAAATCAGGACAATTTTAAGCACTTTTTTTTGGGCTTATAAATCATGTTTTATCAAATGTTCAAATATCGATGTACTTTTAAGCAAAGTTAGCAAAATGTGTCACATGTATCACATGCACTTCTCTTATCACATAAATAATAGTAAATTAAACATTTATTTCTTGATTTTCATTGAATTTTCAATTTTTCAAGTTTTAGAATCTCATTCAAGTGTTAACATATAATTATAATTGTGGAAAATAACAATAATTAAAAAATTTAAGTAAAAATTGTTTATAATAATTAATAAAAAGTTGCTTAAGAAAAATAAATATTTATTGAATAGTTAAAATTGTATTTTCTATTTAACTTTGAATATAATGAATTGATGGTCAGTTCAGGTCAGTACCAAATAACTGTATTGGCGAACTCGAACAAATTGAGATCAACGCCATTAATGTAAAGCCGTTGAATGTCGGAGTAATAAGTAAAATGCGAGTTAATACCATTCACTGACACAACAGTTGGCTTCTTCTTCAGTCCCAGGATTATAATATTTTCGAGCATATTATTACTTAAGTATTTATTTCGAATCGGTTCCGTTAGAAGTGTATTCTTAATAGATTAACAAAATTTTAGAATTAACAGCTTATCATTTTTGATTATAAAAGTTTGTGTTTAATATTTACATTTTGAGACACAAATTTAATGAGCGAATAGTGTCCATTTTGAATTGTGTCAATTGAGTCTCCGTCGTCCCAAAACAGTTCACCTGAAGAGCTGTCGCTCTCGTCGAGAGCCACTAATAGAGTAAAATTTTCTTTTCTCATCGCCGTTGTCGTCGATTTCGGTGGCAGAATAGGCACTATAGTTCCGCCCCGAATGGCTGTGTTGAGTTTGCCGACCGGTGCCTCAAGTGATACTATGAGACAGCCATGGCTTTCAATTGTTCTATTCTCGCCGCGAGCGTCATAGAGATACCAATAACCGGCGGGAAAATAGGCGTCAACAGTGGTCCGTCCCTCGTCCACCACTGGCATTATCATCAAACCCGAACCCCAGAGAAATTGTGTCTCTGATGGCGATCCATAACAGTTAATATCATTGGGAAATTCAAAAAATAATGGCCGAACAACAGTGTCGGCGAACGCTTCCGAACGATAGAAGAGAGTATACAAATACGGCAATAGTGAGTATCGAGTTTCGAGTGCATTCTTGGCAGCCCTGACCACAGTCTGGCCCAACGACACGGGGTCCTGATCTATAGGCTTTGAATTGTGATTACTTGTAATCAATAAGAATTAAAACTTTTTAGAAATTAATTACAAATTTGAATAAAAGTAATAAAATTTTTAATACCGGGAAAAGGGATAAAAAGCTCCGACTTCGAGCCAACGGCCGCACAATTCTTGAAAGTGTGAATCATTTTTAATCCCATCGGATCTAAATCCGCAAATATCTCCACCAACTAATGGTACGCCAAATAAGTTGAAGTTCATTATTGCTGTTATTTAAACAAAATAAATAAAATTAGTTTATACAAAATAGATAAAATACAAGGTATGGTCCACTTCATGGAGTCAAAAGTGGTATAAGTGTCTCCATCCCAATGACCAGAATATTTTCCCTGACCAACAAATGTTGCGCGAGATATTATAAACGGTCGCTTTTGGCGAAGTTCACGCAAAACACTAAAAGCATAATAAACTATTATCATTCATTGAATTTCAAATAATTATAAGAATTAAGTAAGTGTCATACATATTAGTGACCGCTGCCATATAAATGCCGTACAAATTATGAACGTCGTAATGAGATCCGGCGTAATGTTTGGCAGTCATGCAGAGAGTCTTTAGCGATAGCGAACGATTTCCGGGCAAATACTGGGGATTTTCTAATTTGCCGTTCGGACAGCCGTATATCGAGCCGTCTATAAAGTTAGCGATTTCGTTCATGTCATTCCAGGCGCCGTCAAACGCTACCATTTCGTGAAATCGCTTGAACTGCTGCGCCCAATACTTTGTCACATTTGGATGCGAAAAGTCAGGCCATACGGTTTGTCCGCTCTTATTCCACACCAGACCGATAAAGGTTTGGTTTGTCGAGTTTTTGACAAACACATCGAAACGGACGCCGTCGTCATAAGGAGGGTAAGTGCCTGATATGAAAGGACGCACAGCACGGAATATTTAAAACAATTATGTTTTTAAATAGTAAATTATAAGTTGAAATTTCTCACCAGAAGGCTGAAGAGGATCAATACCGGGATCAATAATTGGCACGTAATGCATGCCAATGTCATGCAAATGGTCGACAAACTCGCCAAACCCGCCAAACGTAGTGTTGTCAACAGTGAAGTCATTGAAGTCGATCATATATTCCTTTGCGTTCCACTGGACGTCGAATGGTATGCCGGCGTCAATAGTTCGGCGCCAGATTTTCTTTTGATCGTCTAAAGTGCGCGGCGATGGACAGCAGCGGCATTGATGATAGCCTAGACTCCAAAACGGAGGAATGGATGGCTTTCCGATAAGCGTGACGTACTCTCTGATCACATCATCGGGTTTTGGTCCGAGAAAGACGTAAAAATCGAAAATTCCACCGATTGTGCGCCACGTGATGGCCGGTTCGGGCTGAAGCAGAACATCCATAGCGTTGCTATTGAAGAGCAGAACTCCATTGCTGTTTCCCTCCTCGTCCTCGACGTTCAAGTGAAACGGATGACTCCCATATAGCGGCCAGTCTTCGGTTGGCGGCATGTCGTGATTGAAGAGCGTGAAGAGCTGCCAGTCTGTGCTCTTGCGAAACGGCGCCTTATGTTCGCCGATGCCGTACACATTAGTCGATGAGAGGGTGCACTTTAGCTGAAGAAACTGATTGGAATAAATTAGTTTTGACAGCTCTGTGCTGAATATTATTCTTCCGTTTGAATTTCTTTTTATTGTCAATTTTCCTGTTATGGAGTAAATTAAATTAGTAGCGAGACTCCATTAAATCATTTTTTAAAACAAAAATTTTCTAACTTTAAAATAAGTTCGTAAGAGAAAGTTTAAGATAAATAAATATATTTGGCGCTTGAAATATGGACAAATTTATCGCTATATATTTTAGTATTTTTTTAATCCATAATTAGCTCCAGTTATTGACATTTTCACATCAAATGCTATTTTATCACAGCGAAAGGCGGTTACAAACTGAAGGACAGATAACTAAATAAAGGTTAAGTATAGGTTAAATAAATTGAAAGATAATTTTTGAAATAATTAACTTTTGCATTATATGTGTTGATTGAAAAATGAAAACTTTTTATCTTTTTGACATTTAAATTAATTCATTAAATAATTACTACATATTTATTGAGCATATATTAGCTATCGATTCTCTTACCGTCTTGAGTGACGTCCGTATCGTAAAGCGGATTAAGTGAAAGCGAACCTATTTCTGGTAAATTTAATTTCGGAAACGGAACTTCAAAACGCTGAACATCTTTGTCCAGAAATTGCAACCTCAGTGAGCGGTCATTCAAAAACGTAATATAGAGCAACACCGCGTCGATGTCGTCCACAAAACCTGAGCTCACGTTTCTCGAGAGCGCCACACGAATACCCGTCGGCTCTTTCTTCACTAATAAAACTTTGTAACCCGAATAGACCGCCGGTATGTAACACGAGGGCGGACCTAATCATAGTGAGCGCTAGTTTCAAGTGACAGTAAACGTGCGCTTACTTACCACTCGATGTCGAGTTAGGCGAGCGTTGGAAACAACAGCGGCGCTCATCGCAGACAGCGCTGTCGTGAGGCCTGTCTGGAGCGCAGTCGATTCGGTCGCTCACAGGTATGTCACCGCACGTCTCGTCAGCGCTCAAAACCGTTTTCGTCGCTAAGAGTGCTATCAAAAAGCAGAGCACAGCTCTCAACGACATTACCATAATTGTGTGCTTAAATTACGGAAAATAGCTAAACAACAAAAACTACTTGAATATGATTTCGCTTTTGTATATATAGATCATATTTGGTTGTCTAACTGCTGATATGATTACTTTGACTGTCTTACAGTTATATAACGCACACATTAGTACGCCGTTATGAAAGTTTTGGATAAACACTTCAATTCAGTGCTGATTTTTAAAAATCATAATTAGTTCAATAAAATTAATGAAAGATATAATTATCAAAAAAATGTGTTTCAACAGCTAATGATTAATAATTTTGTTATTTTAGAATTTGAAATTAATTAATTTTATATATTTGCGCTTTACATAAGCAATTAATTCGTTTAATACAAAAATTAATTAATTGTTTGTTATTTATATTTGAATCTAAACTTTGGTGTAAAACAATAATTACAAATTATGATCTTATAATTTCAAACCCGCTTCGACTCGAATAGCAATAACTGTTTATTTCGTACAAACATAAAGTAGTATCAAATTCAAACAGTTATGAGAAACTCGGGCTCTGCTTATGTGTGAGTTTGTATTTTCGACTTATTTGATAATATGTTAATAAATTATTTGTAAAATTTAATAATAATATATAATAAAGTACACCAAATATGAATCAAATAAATTAATTGAACATAAAAAGATTTTTTATTTGTATAATTATTTTGAAAACCCTTTAAAAGTAGAGCTAAAATTCAACACTCGAGCCGAAGCTCAGCATTAAGTGAATCATTGGTTGAATTGCGTCTGAAAGTGAGACACGTTTGAGAAACGTTTCATTGTTTGAGAGCATTGTCTGAGTCTTTGTTTGAGTCTTTGAGCACATTTCGAGTCTGCAATCGAGTCTACAATCGAGACAATATGGGCAAAGACGGCAAAGACATCAAAGACAAGCCGAAGAAGAGTAAGAGTAAGCGTATGAAAGTAGCCGAAGAGAAGCCGACTCCGGACGCGGACGTCGGCGAACCGCCGAAAGAGTCGGACCCGCAAAATAGCGAGTCTGTGAGCGCTCGCGTCAAGAAAGACAAACAGAAGAAGAAGAAGAAGCCGAAAGTGGCGAAAGTGGACAGAGATGAGGACGAAGCGGAGGACGAAGTGGAGGCGAAGCCCACTGAGGCCGACATGGATTCGGGCGACGGCGCGGCCGACGGACCGCCAGTGGACGACACCCCCAAGTTTCTCGAATTGGGCGATAAAGTGCGGGTCAGTGTTGAGCCGTTTAAGGGCACGACTTTGGTCAACATTAGGGAGTACTTCAGCGATAAGGAGACCGACGAGTGGAGACCCGCAAAGAAAGGCATTGCGTTGAAGCATAAGCAGTGGATTGCGCTCAAGAACGCCATCGACTTCGTCGACAAAGCGTTCGACGCCCACAACCAGTAGAGCCAAACGTGCGCCCCATTTCGCTATCACTTAATCGCGCATTTGTTTTCAAATTTGATTTGTCATAATTTTGCTCACTTTTTCTAAATTCGCTTAAATCTGTAATTGAATAAATATTGATTAATGCTGATTGCGTTGAGAGTGTTTTTAATTCTTTAAAAATGTTATCTGCCATCCAAATGGCTTACAGGTTATTAAACATAATTGCTTTTTTGTTTAATTATCTATTTTTAATTATTTATCTTTGTTTTATGCGTTATTTTGCACATTTTTTTGACGATCGCGACTGTTATTCGTTGTTAAATGAATAATCATTTTTTATAGTTAGAGCTAAGATATCTGAAATAATTTAATTTAAACGATATTAATGTTTTACAAAATAAATGGTGTTTTTAACGTGTGAAATGTATTCTAGTCATATATTATGTTTAATTTGATCAACAATTTATTTATCTGTGGATAAATCTTTTAAATCAAAAATAATAAGCATTCGCCTTATTGTCCATTTTAACAGATAATATTAATAATTGTTATTTAATGTAGAAAAAAGTGACACTAAAATAAAGGCATTATATTATGCAACGCGTGTCAGACGTTAAGTCATTTCAAATATATAATCTAATTTTTGTAAAATCGGCTAAAAATAATAAATTACTTGTTATAATTTACAGTTTAACTCATTTCTTTTTTCATCAACTTTTAGAATGTTTTTTTTAAAAATAATTTTTGCTGATTATATATATATTTTTGGATTATTTATTTTATTTTATTTTTTGATTTGATTTATTACATTATAATGTGTTATTTATTTATCTATCATGTATCACGAATTTCATATATCTTTCTTCTATTGTCTTTTTACTGCTTCTTTTTATTTTTTTACTTTAAAACTATAGTAGTGTACGTGTGTATTATATGAAATTGAATTTTTAACACTTTTTGTCTATCGTTGGACAATATAAAGTCAAATTAAAATCAAAAAGTCAGGATTTACGTGATAAAAAAGAAAATATTTCGATTCCGTGAGACTAAGATTTTGATTCGAAACTCTAAATTAAATTAGATTTGATTCCAGAATTATTCAAACTGGTGTTAAAAAGTATTTTATTCTGCTTCACAAAAAATATTCTTCCCTTGAGATTCAATTGTGAATATTTAAGCACTTATTCACTTAATGTACGATAACGAGAGAAAATCGAAAGTAAAATTCGGTTTTTTTAGGTTTTTGATTATCGAATTTCACTTTAAGTTTTCTTCTATTGAATTAAAATTTAATTCTTTACATAAAAGGGTTATATTTAATTCCTGAAATGATGGCGAATGTTTAAATATTTCATTAACTATTAAGCATGAAAATTAAAATAATATACTTTAACCTTAACTTTGGTTAACCTTTAAAATAAAACACAGATATAATATTATTCATCAAAATTTATTTGATTAAAAATTACATACTTTTCAAGTATTAATTACATTATTACTTGTAAAGTAAGCGTAAAAGCTATATTTGGTTTAAAATTCCTTCACTATTCTCTTTAAGTTTATTATTTATTTTTAAATAAACTATTTTTTTATTGAAAAAACATTTTGTTTTATGATTTAATGGGTTGAATAACATTTAAATACTAAAAATTATATTTGAATTTTTATTTCTTTGTTTGTGACTTAAGATTAAAAAGAGTACATTTTTATTAAATCGAATCTTCAAACTTTTTGATATTCAACATAGTGGTAAGGTATTCTACTTCAAGACATTAGTGGCGAATATCTAACTGACAAGTGAGTTAGAATTTTTAGGAAATACTTGTTAGTTTGTCAAAAAAAAAATTATCGCAACAGAAAATTCTTTCGCATTCTATTTATTAATTGATTTTTATACTTATATAGTCAATATAATGATAGATCAATATATTTAAAATAGATGTGCTTGATTTTTATTAATTGCGTCAGTTGTACAGTATGGTTAGGAAAGGTTAAAGGGGTTAAAGGTTAGGGCGTACTTCAGTGAAGAGTGCACTAAAATATTGTTATAAACCATATCATGTAATTTGAAAGTAAGAGTTGTCTAATATATAGAGCAACATTTTTCAAAGTGCTATAAAACCTTTAATATTAAAAATAAGAAGATAATATTTTACACAAATGAGTATTATAGTTATGGCAATAAAATTTATTTTTATAATGGTGCATAAGCACCGTTATCTCCAAATAGTCGAA
>JAQIYA010001056.1:0-14885 GCA_034699355.1 Microtritia minima | reverse complement strand
TGAGAGACGAGACTGTGTTGAGCCGTAATGAGACGCAAACGCACCGCACGTTCACTTCAATATTACCATTAAATAAATATTATTCACAGGCGTCACAGTTCTCGATGGATAGCAGAGACAAAACCAGAGAAGAAGAGAGGGTCGGAGACAAAGAGCAGATGGAAAAGGAGAGGCAGAGAGAGAAACAGCAGAAAATGATGAAATACACGCTTTTGATGATGTGCTCGATGTCGGGCGGCTTCGTCTTGTACGCCCTCTGGCAGTGGGGACGACCGGCCGTCGACGACGACGGCAACCAAATAGTCGACCGCTTCAGTGAGCTCTCACTGCCAGAGCAGTACGTGAAGCGCACGTGGAGTACGCTTTGGGACTACAATCAAGTGCTCCGCGAGCCGACACGTGCACTACTCCTCCCTCCGCCCCTCCCCTACCCCTACCAACAGCCGCCCTACACTTTGGTTCTCGAAATGACCGGCGTTTTAGTTCATCCCGAGTGGACTTATAAGACCGGCTGGCGATTCAAGAAGAGACCATATGTTGATTACTTTCTGCAACAGTGCGCCACTTCTGGACTCTTCGAAATAGTTATCTACACTTACGAACAGGGATTTACGGCTTTCCCTTTAATCGACAGTTTAGATCCAAATGGTTTCGTAATGTATAGGCTGTTTCGGGACTCAACGCGTTACGAGAACGGCACTCATCAGAAGGACTTGAATTGTCTCAATCGAGACCTTTCGCGTGTCATTCATGTGGACTGGAATGCAAAAGCGTGTCAATTAAACACAAGCAACTGCTTTACTCTAAAAAAGTGGAACGGAGACAGTGATGACAGGACTCTTTACGATTTGGCGCACTTCCTCAGAGCTATTGCCACCGAAGGCGTTCAAGACGTGCGCGACGTTATTATGCATTACTCGCAGTTTGACGAACCGCTCGAAACATTTAAGGATAACCAGAGAAAGTTGGCTCTTCAAGAGAAGGAAAAGGAACAGCAAAATATTACTTCTTCCTTATCTAAATCTATAATCAACTCTTTGAAAAGGAAATAAAAATTTAACATTTTATTAAAGCTTTCATTCATTTTAATATAACACGTTAGCCTAACATTGAAAGCTTTTATAGTCGAGTTAAGTTTGTATTGGCTACACATTTCTAATTGTATTCGCTTTGATTAATTGTGTTTATTATTATAAATCTATTTGTATTTATATATTAGTATAGTTTTGGTAAATAAATTGAATTTCATTTATGTTGAATTTTAATTTGTAATTAAATAATACAAGCCTTTCTGTCTGTTGTGTCGCAACTTAAACAAATTTTCACTTAATAAATTTAAATTTTGTTTTATAGAAATGTAACTTTAAATTTAAAAGTGGGAAACTTATAGTAACTCATTGAAACTATTTATAAATGAAATTGTCATTTTTGCCTTTTTATGCCTTTTACAAATTTTTAAAAATTATTTCTACAGAAAGAAAGCATATAAATGAGCTGATTTCACACAATTTTAAATATGTTAAATATATTGATTGTTATGAAAGCGTTCACTTCGCTCTTTGTGTATTCTGATATTGGTTTTAAATTTATATTTATTCTAACTTATCTTTAACTTAATCTCTATAACTTATTTTAAAAATTGGGTGTTAGTGTACGTTTGCCAACAATATTTTTTATTGTCCAGTAAATTACCCTAAAAACACGAATATAGGCACCCCTGTAAAGGCCGGCGATTATTAATGTATTAAAAATGTAAACTCTATTGCACGTGAATAAATAACGGTTTTTAATTTTAGTTGTTTGTTTTAAAAGTTTTAAAACTCAAATTAACCTTAATTTGTTATAAATAATAAATAATTTTTTTTACATAAAATAAATGCCTTTTTAAGAGAAAGATGTCTGTCTTCCCCTTTCGATAAAGAGAAAGGCCAAGTGGTCAAAATATTTTTGTTCATCTTTTAAAATTCATACCACTTTATGTTTCCCCTATTGTTAATGTGGACCAACAAAGTTAAATTTATTATGCAAAATATTTATTGTTTATTATAATATAAATTTTGATAAAAGTAAATGAAATATCTACCGTCAGAACAAAGCAATGCCCTAATTTTACACCGATATCACACAATTTATATAAAAATTAATTTAAAAAAATTTTAATCATAAGGAATACATGAATTTTTCCCAATTAAGTGTTTACCACTGCATTACTGATTGCTACATCTAAATTAAACTAATCAATTATTTCTTTTCATAAATAAACTATACAAACACACAGTTTAAACCACTAACTTTAATTGTGGGAAATTTACCATTTTGTTCTTTATAATACTTATTTCTTTAAAGTTAAGCTGAGATTTTAATTCACAACTTTTTTATTGGTAGTATTAAATATATCAAGAATTTAAAACCGACTATCATATATATTATTAATATATTCATTATGAGGTGCGGGTTATACATGCAAACGTTTACTAAAAGTCTAGTTTATAGTAATATTAACTATGCTATAATCGCACAGTTTATATTTTCAAATGTATAATTCATGCGTCATAATTGCAGGTAAGTGTTGTCCGTTTGGCACTCATTATGGAAACGCATTTGAAAAATGCGCGTTTACTTACATCAACATATGACGTCATTGTTATGATTCGTGAACCGAGTTGTGAGCGCTTTAAATGGATAGAGCATGAGATGAGATAATGAGTCGCAGCGTTAGTCGAGACGGCGTCGAATGGAAGAAAGTGTTGTACGAGAGACAGGGAGTGCCCGACCATTACGTGCCGCCGTCGTTCCTCAACGACTTGCGCAAGAATGGTATGTGCCGTGAATGACCTGACCTGACATGACGAGTGTCGTAATTGTGAACCATTGCAGTCAATCTCCAACGCTATGAGCTCAAGGATGTGATCCTCGCTGCGGGAGCTCTCACTCAAGAGATCAGTTCGATCATCATATTCATAGTGATATTCATTTACTTAGACTCAGGCAGACCTCACGTCTCGATCGTCATATGTATGGCTATCGCGATCATCACTTTATTTCTCTACTCTACTCTTATATTTCTGTCTCCGAGTAATGACGGTATGCATGATGTTTGAGCGCATCATTCAATTCATTCATTATTGAAGTTTCATTTCTATTCAGTAATCAACGAACTAAAGAGTGCGGCAATATTTTTAATAAGTGGTTTCGCTGTGTCGCCAATTTTGAAGACACTGACCGAAACGATCAGTACGGACACGATCTACGCAATGGTCACCATAATGATGTTGATTCACCTGACATTCTACAACTACGGCGCCAAAGCGGCGATAGTGAGCACTCCGGTGGCGCTCAACGCCGCCATTTTCGGTGCGGTATGTCTGGCGTCGCGACTGTCGACGACGTACGACGCGTTCGCATTCCTCATCTTCGCCTCCGATATATTTGTTTTGTCTGACATATTGAGACGAAGAATTCGTGACCATTCGAGCGATAATTGGCGCGCATTACTCACCGCATGTTTCTCTCTCTCGTCGATTGCTTTCCTATCGACAACAGTGCCCACACTTTATTCATTATTATTTATTTTATTGCTAATATGCATTAACTTTATTTGTCCGCTTGGCTTCTATCAGTGCCAGATATATAAAGAGTACGTATAATAAAAAACTAGTAGATTGTCATCATATATACAATAATTGATTTGTTTAGAAATATTTACGGTCCGTGGGATGAGGCCATCATTGAGACCTCATGGTATGAAAGCGATCAACAAGTAAGCGACACTCTTCACGCTAACTCTTAAATGACCGAATACGCCACTTGTTTGGAACTCATAGGAATTCGTTTTAACTTTTCTTCCTCTGCCTGCCAATGCATTTTTTGTTTATGCTGGTCAATGGCATCGTTAACCCTCTCCATTATCATACGCTCAGTCAGCATACCATCATGTGATGCATAAGCAGTCGCCTGTAAATCAATTACATTTATAACTAACACGACAATATGACTCGAGAGAGCCCATACCTGCCACGCGACCGCCAATTTCGATATCTCACGACCGGACAAGCCTTCGATCGCGTTTGCGATTTTAGAACACGTCTCGTTATAATCAAATTTGTCTAATTTCAATCTCCTAATTCAACAGTTATAAGGTTTTTGTTAAATTTTATTAAGTCATAAATTATAAATTGTATAAAATTATAAAATATATTTCATAATAAATGATATGTGATAAGAAGTCAATTCTGAAGAGTTTAAAAATAACATTTAAACAAACAAAACAGGATTTTAATTCAGATTTTCAGGAATAGCAAACACTAACTGTCGTAAGTTTGGGGTCATTACAGGTAAAAGCCCGCGTTTATGTAAAATTAATTCATTTAGTCATAATTAAACAAGTTTTAAATTACCTAAAATTATTGTGAATAAAATTTTCTTATCTAAAGAAAAAATTAAAATTGCGAAAAAAATTTCGGTTTATGAATGGTTTCCATGATTATGTTAACAATTTTAACACCGAACTTAGATATTTACAAATTAGAAAATTATAAAAGTTTAATAAAATTTAATCAAAACCATAATATTCCTCCGAAACTTTAATGAAATTTTCCATTAAATCAGAAAAATTTTTCGGATTTGAGATTTAATTAAGTTCAACTACAGATAACTAGCACTTTTTCTTTCATCTGATTAATGGAATTTTTTCAATACATTTTTAGGTAATCACATATTATTACTGCCATAAACTCAATTTTTAACAACTTAAACGAATTAAGTTGTTTATTGATTATTTTGTATTATGAAAATTTTGTATTACACAAATGGAAAATACAGCTTCTAATGTTCTAACTATTGTAAAATTGTTTTTTTTTACTTAAAGCGAATTGCATTTAAAGGAACTTTTGTCTTCCCTAAACGAATCTTAATCTTATTTGAATTTCAAGCATGAGTTATTGTTTCAATTAACTCTTGGTTAATTTGATATTTGAATAATTTAAAATTAAATAAAATTTCAAATTAAGTGTTAATAAATACCTTTTTCTTTGAGCCGCTACTTGAAGAATAAATAAATCAAAATAGAGTCGAACAAGTCGTTCCCTTTCAGGCAAAGACGGCAATTCAAACTCGACGAGTTCGTCGAGACGGTCATTGATGGCCCAATCGAACTGTTCGGGCGTATTACTGGCCAACACTAGCATAAACTTATTCGACTGTTCGCCAGTCCTGTATAAAAAGGCATTAAGAGTGGCTCTTAAATCTTCACTCATTAGTTCAGCACTTCGTTTGCGTAGGAACGCATCGGCTTCGTCTATAAACAGGAGTAAACCCCTTCTCGAGGTGTTCGCCCAATTAAATGTTTTGTGAATGGCTGTGACTCCTTCTCGACCCATAGGCGTCACATCGCCTCCACTTAGGATTGCGTAATCCATTCCTGAATGTAAAGCTAATCTTTTAGCAAATAATGTTTTTCCAGTTCCCGGCGGTCCGTAAAAAAGTATATTCCGATACAACCCTTTATTTTTCTTTGTGTTTTTGGTGGCAATCGCAACGTCACGAAGCCTTTCCTCTAGTGATGGCTTAAGTATTACCCCTTTCAGAGCGTCTTCTGGTTTTCGACTTAAATAAAACCGTTTAGTGCTATGAATTGGATGCCTAAGAGAGTCGATTAGATTTAAACGCGACGTTTCCCTAACGAGTGTTGGCTTTCCAATTCTCGATTCAATGGAGCGGCCGATGATATTAATGCCATGTTTGGCACTGTAAATGCCGCCCGCAATAACCGTTAAGCCCACAGCTGTGGCCGAAACGCGATTCCAATCGCTAATAAAATTTTTAAAACCCGTTCCAATCACTTGTCCGGCAGTCTTAATCGACTCGAGTATGGTTTGTCGGTCTTCGGTGGCCTTCAGTTTGATTTGTTCCAAATAGATGTCCCTATTTTCGCGCTCCAACACAGCCCTGCCCTTCATCTCGGCCTCAATGCGTTTCATGTCGTTTTTGGTCCTTAAGTCCATTTCGTGCTCTAACGTCGCTCTTCTCATCGACTCTTGTTTGGCGACCGACTCTTCCTGCTTGCGCAGATTGTCTTCGTTGGTCCTCTGCTGCTGCAAGAGCTGGTCCTCATACCTCCTGCGGGCCAACTGGTCCTGATATTGGGACCTCTGCTGGTGTTGTCGCGTCTCCTCACTCAACATCTTCTTCTTCTCCTCGTACTCGACTCTCTTCGCCTCAATCCTCGACTGTTCTAAACTCGCTTCAAATTCTTTAATTTGTTTTTGAAACTCCAAATGTTTGGTACTTTCTTGCAGTTTAGACAACTCGAGCGCTTCTTTCGCGTACTTCGATGTCTCCAACTCTTTGGCCGCTTTGGCCGCTCTTTCCAACGCACTCGAGTCGAACTGATAGGCACTCATTTTACCGTCATTTCGATTATCACCCGAACCACCACTTCCTCCCTCTGCGCCACCAATGCCTCCCAAGTTTGGGCCCAATTGAGGCATTTGGGTGTTCGGATCAGATTTGTAGCCAAAAAGCCAAGACATTGCTTCAAATATGATTGGAGACAACGCTTTAAAGCACGTGTAGTACAGCACCAAATGTTGAAAACATTTGCCTCACATGTGCCTCCACTGCGACGCCTTTAGCAGTACAAGTCAAACCGTTGCGCACATAAGTTTGCGCTTTAAGTTTATATTCATCTGAAACTGTTTATTCTTTTAGTCTTTAAACCCAAATTATGGACTATCGAACGATATTAAAGATTCACTCATAGAAAATACAAATCATTAAAAATTGATTTGTCAATGAAAGTGTGTTAAACAGTGTGAAACGTTCAGCAATATTATAATTGAGATAATATTTTTGAATTAAGTGGTATTATTTATTGAACACAACTAAACTGATAATTTAATACTTAATTTTAACATTTGTCATATTTATACAGTTTGTAGTTATAACAAATTAAACGAAATAAATTAAAGATTATAAGTGTTGATATTATTAGAAATATAAATGAAAAAAGTAACAAATTTAAAAGTACGCACTAAACTTCAAATAAAGCTATTGCACCTTTGAATTATTGAATTTTTATTTTAAAAATAAATTTTAATAAATAGTAAATTTAGTGTAAAAATAGATCTGTAATGAATTATTTTTAATAAATATTGAGTTATTTTTTATTTTGTAAATTAGTCCGTATTTATGCAACTTTTGATAGGCATCACCTTTTTGATTGACGAAATGAGTTGCTTAATCGGGGAATTACTGTACTATGTTTTATATAAATTTTACATTTAATAATAGTTTATATAAAATTTTATTGCAGACTTTTATTGAACACAACAGTAGTCTTATTCAACTGAATGTTATTCTTTCGTCATTTTCTAAAAAGTTATTATTATTAATTTGAAATAAAATGGCTCCATCTATATATCATATAATATTTGTTACATAATATTAAAATTTAATTTAAAATATTGATATAAAAATAGACTCAACGTAAATAAGTTTATTATTGCTTATTGAAAATATCTTATTTAAATAAAAGTATATTCATTATACGATAGAATTACTTACATGTTCTTACTTTTGATAAGCTCGTGGCAAAGATATCAAACAGATCAATAAATTCTTCCTGATATTAATAATACACGATACTATCTATAGAATATTTACTTTGAACATGGCTTCAGAATAAATCTTATTAATAAATGGACATTAGTGGACAAAACTGGACATAATATTTTTAATTTATGCATTGATAATATTTATAATTACCCAATAAAGGATAGCTGAATAGACTGAATCGTTATAATGATTATCAATAAAAACAAAATTATTTATAGATATTTTTTAACTTTAAAATATTGCCTTTTATATTAAATACTTAAATTATTTCATTTCTTTTATTAATCGTTAATTTATATTAATCACTATAAATTTATAACATTTATAAATTTAAGTTTAAATTAAATACAGGGCAAAAAGTGCTTTTTAAAAAAATTTTACTTATAGAAATAAAATATAAATTGATTAATATTTTGAAATGTATTATAAAATATCAAGCAATAATTTAATATAAGATTTTCAAAGTTAATGTTGATTAAAGTTTCTGGAATAGCCTTCATATTGAACGTAAATATAACATATTTAGTAAAGAAAGAATGAATTAGTAATTTCTTTAATTTTATACATTTAACATAAACTTATATCGATATTCCCCTAAATCTTCATAATGATTAACAAATTATGTCTGAAATACGCTTTAGTTTGTTGAAAAAAATTGTTTTTAGATTTTGTACATTTTCTTGCTATTTTTACAATGTTCAGTGTCAGAAACTTTATAAAAAAATCTATTTTTGCAATTGTGAATTACATAACAAAATCATTGTGTCATAAAATGTAATATATACTGTAGTGTCATAAGTAAAGAGTATTAATAAAAGCTCAAATTTATTCTTAACAAAAGTGAAAATTTTTAAAAAGAAACCTTTTGCCCACTCTTTAAATGAAAACAAACTTGAATCTAATTTTATTAATATAAATTTATAACTAAGAACAATAGATACTAATACATTAATACAAATTAAAAGATGGCAAATCATATATTGAGATATTGATGCGAAAACTTATCTAATTCATTATGTAAATAGCTTGCACGATTTTTAAAAATTTTAGCGTTATTTGCCCATTCGTCTAGTTTTTGAATTTCTTCATCCAAATTCTTTAACTCAGTTTGTAAATCATTAACGACATCATCGACTAAATGACATAAACGAGCGAATGTGGACGATAACTCTCTAAATATCATAAATTTTATTAATATCATGAATTAATACACACCTGTCACGGACTTACTGCTGGACCTGATGAGAACAATTAGCGCTCGTTAAGTCAACAATCAATTTCAATTTTCGAGTGGCGTGATTAACGTATTGTTTTTTGAATGAACTCTCTTTAGCGGTATTAGTCCACGTAAGTCTTTCATAAACATATAGAAGACCGTAAATACCAAAAGAAATAGCTATAATACGCCAACCAATAGTACGAATTAAAAAACCGCTGACAGCAAGGACTCCTACTGTTGTTTGCGATTGCGGTGAGACTAGAGATAACTTTTCAATTAAAGCAAACGCATCGCCATTAATATTAGGCGTTTTCATCATTTCACTATTGCTTGGAGTTTGAGGTGCAGTTGGAGGCAAAGATTTTGAAATATTTTTACTCTTATATGATTCCCCTTTAGTGAATCGTTGAATCATTTGAATTAATCCGAATGAAAATCTAAAATCAAGATCTTCTTGAAAATCCGAACAAAGGGATTCGCAATTAAGGCGATATAGAATTTCGAAATTTTGTCGCGGAGATATGCTATAAGTAAATTGCTTGTGCTGATCATTTGGCGGCAGTAAAGCCATAACGCGTTCAATCATTTCTTTCTGAGTAGATTCCACATTACATGACAATGCTGTGGAAAGTCTTGCGCGCAGATTAGAGCCGAGACCGCGTTCAACGTGTAAATGTAATTCTTTTTTAAATACGTTAAGAACTAAATTATCAGAACTAAAAGGTCTCTCAAAATCATTGACTAATAATGATAATCTACGAATTTCTTCGTTAAGAGCAGCCGACACTTTCACTTCTACCTGTTCCACCAAATGACAGATTTGATGTTTCACTTCGTTAGTTAATAAATGCATCTGTTGTTGCATAAACTCCAGTTTATCGAACTGCTCTTTTTTCTGCCTCAAGCGAAGCAGTTTCAGCTCATTAGCTTTACTGTGAATAGATTCCAATATATTGTTTAAATCATGCGATAACTTTTTGCCTCGTTTGGTGTGCTGATCAAATTTCGTCTTTACCGCTGATTTTGATAAACACTCCTCGAATTTTCTTTCGAAATTTTCAAATTCAAAATATCTATATTGAAAGCCTTCAGCAAAAGAGATTTCATTGAGAGGTAAGCCTTGTTGACTCTGGAGACGGGCCTGCAATACCTCTTTAGCAGAAATGAAAAAAACTCTATCTTCAGCTTCTTTACGGTTAACGACATTGAGTTCATCGCATAAAAAATCTGTATCTCTACTCATGTGTTGCTTTCTTACGAGATCAAGATTTTCGGGCTCTGATGCCGAGGCGTCCCAACGATTATTCAAAATAAAGACATTCGGTTTCGATAACTTCTCGCTAACGTTATGGAAGAAATTTTTCTCAGTTCTCATTAATGTGGACTCAGAGTTGGAGACGAGAACGAAAACGTCGGCATCGAGACAGTGCTTGTCTATCCACTCGTCTAAGTTGGCCGACACGTCGATGCCTGGACTGTCCATCAAAACCACGTCGTCTCGCAAGAGAGAGCACTTGTTTTTGGGCCAATATATGCGAACGAGCGTCGAGTCGCCCAACGTTTCCGTTTTGAGCGCATTCGCCAAATGAAGCAAAGACTGAACGCTGAGACGCTTCTCAGACGAGTCGTTGTCCTCAACGATAATATAGGGCTCGTCTTCGTCACAGCCCTCCACCTGTAAGAAGCAGTTCGTCGTGTGTCCCAAACCCGACGGCAGTATTTTATTCTGGAGAACGGCGTTAATCACAGTACTCTTGCCATTACTGGTGCGCCCGAAAAACGCCACTTTCATGTGATCGCGTGACAACACGTCACGAATGCCACCGATTTTCTCGCTAAAACTTTTTACGCGCGATAACTGTTCCCGACTGACCACCTCTTCGCTTACTTTACTAACAAATTGATCGCATTCTTTCACGTATTCATTAATATTGACAAATATGTCATTGATTTTCTTCTTCGCCAAAACAAATATCTTTAGAGGCGAATCGCTATCGATTTGACTGTTTATTTTTAACACATTTGATTCGTTGGATACCATTGAAAATGAACGGTTAATTAATGCGGACATAACTGGCGAAGAGTTGAATCTCAGTTAGTTTTACTGAACTCAAGTTTTAGTTAAGAAACGGTGAAAAAGTTATGAGACTAAAGTCAACTAAAGGTTAGACATAGAGATAGACGCAGTAATGAGAGAGTGAGAGAGAGTGTACAAACAGTACAGACTGTAAGAGTGAGCACATGCTTAGAGCATCGAAAGACGTCATTCATGCTGTGGTCTGCAGAGAGCGATGGTTGGCGTGCGAAGAGTGCCGTCGTGGAGGTTTCCCAACCTTAAGTCGCGACTGCCCGATGTCTACTACCGCCACAGACAACAATTAGACAAACCGTCGCAAAGAGTGGTCGACAGTCCTCCGGACTCTGACTTTTATGGTTATAAGAAAAACGAAATAACTGGACAAATGTATGCCATTCTTGTCGACATTCATCTAATTTAACTAAATTTAAAACTTCTTAAATTTGTTAGCATTTGTTTAACGATTAATTATTGTTTAATATAGAAAAGTATTTAATATGAAATTATATAATAATTATAAACTTTCTTATCGTAAGACAAAATAACGTGAAATCTATAATATTTGCAAATTATTACTGATTTTTTATTATTAGTTTAATATTGAACTTACATGTGATCTAATTTTATAGTTTTGCAACAAATGACTAAAATATATTTTAGTCATACAATAATTCGCTAAAAATATTTCTCTAATTTAAAACTTCATAAAGAATAGATAAAATATTAAGCAATTATTTATTAAACAGTGAAAGACTACCAGATTTTCCCATTGAAGTGATTTACCCCAAAGAAGCAGACGAAGGCATTTGGGGCGGAGAAGGGATCGTTAAGGGATTTGTCAAACTCCGAAAGTTTTTTCAGGCGGCGTTTCCGTATGTTCGCAGTTCGTCTTTGGTGTCCATTGAGTGTATTTTATTAGTTCTGCACTTTTCATAGGCGACCGCGATATTGGTTTCCAAATTTAAAGAAAGCTGTTTTTTATAGTGAAATTTTGGACAAATATTTTCAGATAATATGCACGCGAAGAACGTTTGATCTCGTGGACCAGTACTATGGCTTTGATAGCTATATTCTAAGTGAGATGAAATTTTAATTCTCTGTATATTTAAAATTAACTTGTGTTTATTTATATTAAGGAATTCCACCTCAAGATTTGAAATCAAATTTGGCGCTCCATTTACGGCGGCAAATGCTATTAAAATTAGCGAAAAAAGATTTTGATAATGCAAATCATGGCGAAGAAATGCTACGCAAATATCAAGATTGCATTTTGCCAGTAAATATAAAATTTTTTACTTAATAATTCCTAACTAACGATGAACTTTGATTTTGATTAATTATTAAATATTATTAGTACTTTAAAATAAATTTCTAACTGATTAGATATGCATTTTATTTAAATAGCTGGAAGAAACGGAATGGTTTGGTCTCACAATTGCAGAAGCATTGCACCGCCAAAAGATCATCGATGCGCGCAATAATGTTCCAATTCCTTTGAAAATGTCTCTCTCTAAGGAATTAATTTCGGAACTTAGAGGTAATTTTTAAAAGTTTTAGTTGCATACTTAGAATATTTAATAATTTTCTACTTTAAGCTGGAAAAATAAATTATTGTTGACTTAGAATGATTGGAGAAATTTCTTCTTTAATTTTTATCAAACACTCGCTCTGCTCGTGTTTGTATATTTAATTTGTGTTTATTAAATTTGGTCTAACGTGAGCTCTTGCTTTACTTCTCGCATTAAGTTACATGTATTTATTAATTAGAATGATAAATTTATTATAATATGATACTATTTTAATGTATTTTTCTATACAGATATGAAGGAAAGCGGGGAACTTAAAGTCATTAACAAAGAAGATCAAAAGTAATTTTAAATTATTTAATATTATTTATGTAATGCTAAATTTTATTTATTTTTTTAGAAATTGGTTAACAAAACTTAAATCAAAACTTCCCTTTTAAAAGTATGCTTACACGAAGATAACGATTAAATATTTAGTTTAAAATTAAATACTAAATAAAAATGAAAATTTGAGTTTTTATTTCTATTCATAAAAAAAATAATGCATACAATCACACATGAATTTAATATAAATCTACTCTTTATAGTTTGACTAAATAATAAAATATATAAATTAAAATTAAGTCATAGAAATTGCTCAGAATTTGCTCCAAAATTATTAATGCTAATGTTAACAAATATTACCAACATTTGTTAATTAGAATATTATTTACGACTTTATAAGAGATGTTAAGAGAGAATTCATTGTTATGAATCATAAGCTTAAAGATTAGTAAATATCATTGAAATCATTTACGGTTATCAATAACAAGCAAAGTGCAAGAAACAGAATAGTAAACAGGTTTTGTCTCTGTTTCTCGCTTATCAGATCAACTTGTTTGTAGCCTTGAATCACTTCTGATAACTTTATTGTTTAAAAGTGCATGTTTTTTAAAGTTTTACCAACAGCTTTAAAACGTTAACGGTTTATTGTTAAAATCATATTCGAGTATCATATTGTTAACTCACATCGACATGAGTGATGTTGTTTTACTATTGGGTGGCGGTTCTCGCGAACACGCCATCGCATCCAAACTCTTACAGTCTCCCAAAGTTAAGCATTTGTTTGTGAGTCCAGCTAATGCTGGCATAGCAGCGATGGACACCAGAATTCATCGCATCGGTATATTTGTACTTATATTACTTGAATTGCATGTTTCATAGCATATTAAACTTTAAATCAAAATAGAAGTGAATATAAAAAATAACGAAGAAGTTGTGAACTGGTGTCAGCAAAACAGGCCTCAACTAGTCGTATGTGGACCTGAAGATCCACTTAATAATGGTATTTCAGACGATCTCGAAAATATTAATATCCCATGTTTTGGACCGAAGAAAAATGCCGCTCAAATTGAATGCAATAAGTCTTACGCTAAAGATTTTATGAAAAAATATAACATTCCAACTGCTGATTATAGAGTGTTCACTAATCCAGAAGAGGCTAAAAATTTTGTAACCAATTGTTCGAATTTCTTAGTAATTAAAGCCAGCGGTTTGGCGGCGGGTAAAGGAGTTATCGTTGCGTCCGATGTGTCGGAGGCTTGTGAGGCAATTGATAACATAATGGTTCATAGTTTGTTTGGCAGTTCAGGCCAAACAATAGTTGTCGAAGAACTACTTGAAGGCGACGAAGTGTCTGTTTTAGCTTTTACTGATGGCTCTTATGTATTACCTATGTTACCATCTCAGGACCACAAGAGAGCGCATGAAAACGATAGCGGACCCAACACTGGCGGAATGGGCGCGTACTGTCCCTATCCTTTTCTTGACGATCATGCGCTAAACTTCATCAAAAACCATATCTTGCAGACCACTATCGATGGATTAAAAAAAGAAGGCCGACCTTTTGTCGGTGTCTTATATGCTGGTCTCATGATTACAAAAGACGGCCCAAAAGTGATAGAATTTAATTGTCGCTTTGGAGATCCAGAAACGCAATCAATATTACCTTTACTCGAGTCTGATTTGTATGAAATATGTTTGGCATGCATTCGAGGCACTCTTAGTTCGTTAGATCTTAAATGGAAAAATCAATTTTCGTGTAGTATTGTAGTGGCCAGTGATGGCTATCCTGACCGACAATTATCGCAAAACCAAATGATTGCTGGCATAGATAAAGTGATTAATAAAGATCTGCTAGTATTTCATGGCCGAACTGAGATGGAAAACAATCAATTTTACACATCTGGAGGAAGAGTGTTGACTATAGTCGCGGTTGAAAGTAGTTTACAGGACGCGGTCGATAAGGCTATCGATGGCGCGTCAATCATTCAAATTGATAAATCGTTTTTTAGAAAAGATATAGCGAGAAAGGCTCTCGAAAGGTATATTCTTAAGTTTAATATTTATAATTATAGTAATTTTTAACGAGTTTGACTTACAGTGTTTTCACATTGAATATCGCGTTTTC